>JAJPUD010019858.1:0-15557 GCA_023553655.1 Myrmecobius fasciatus
GCAGGTCATTGCTGAGTCCTGCTCTCTCTAGTGGTGAGGGGCTGGGCTTTGGTTCTGGACTTTTCTGGAGATGGGGCTGTGGGCAGGGAGAAGCAGCCACTAACCAGCCACCCATCTTGCAGGCGTTCGATGAAGTACACCCTGTGTAGTGATAACCATGGCATCAAGCCTCCCACCCCCGAGCAGTACCTGACGCCCCTGCAGCAAAAGGAGGTCTGTATCCGGCACCTGAGGGCTCGGCTCAAGGACACACAGGACCGACTTCAGGACAGGTAAGCAGAGGCTGCGGGAGGGGGCCCCAGAGCACTGGTACCTGCCCCCTTATCCACTCTCTTCTGGGCAGTGACCCTTGGAGCCAAGAGAAGTATTGGGGACCCTCTTGGTTTTCAACCCCTCCCCTCCATTCGTTCATAACTATAGCAAGTAAGCAACTAGTATACAGAGGGCCAGAGTAGAGGAAAGATTAAAAAAGATGATTAAAATAAGATTCCTGCCGTTGTGGAGATAGATCACTGTGTAGTGGGGGAGAGAAAAGATGGATATAGATGAATACAATAAAGATTTTATAATGCAGACTGCATGCAGGAAGGGGATGTTTAGTGCAGGAACATTATTATAGCAGCTGTCTTCCACTGTCTGGAGGGCTCTCATGGGATAAAGAGTGAATCTACTTGTCTTCAGAGGACAGAATAGGAGCAAGGGCTCAATTTATTAAGAGGAAACTTGTTTTGCTCTATATGAAAAAAAATCCCTTCTGATCATTAGTTGTCTTGGGAAGTAAGGAATTTTCTAGCACTGGAAGTATTTAAAATCGAGATGGGGGATGCAAAGAGAGGGATATTTTAGACTTTAACAAGGATCAGATAGGCATTCTTTAGAGAGAAGGAGAGAAGGAGAATGATTCTGAGCATGGGAATCATTGTGAGCCATCAGGAAGCTGAGAAAGTACAGGGTGCTTTCCAGGGAAGATCTAAGTCTGGTTTGACTGAAGCTTCCATTCTTCCTTATCTCGACAATCCTCGGAAGCAGGCCAGCTGAGCCAAGTCACCCCTGCTAGGCAGTGACCAAAACCTTATTCTCTTCTTCACAATCCTCTAGTCCCTTTTCCTCAGCTCCACTGGACACTGAAGCCCCAGTCCCATTTCCCTGTTATTCTCCTTCCCTTATAGGCCTGTGAGTGATCCTACCCTACCCCAATCCCCTCTCTACCTCATCTCTACCATTTAATCACCAAATATTTTTCTCCATGGAGGGACTTGCGGATGGAACCAGAGAATCAGGTGTAGGATTGAACAGACATAAAGATGGTAGGAATATAGTGCCAAGGATTCCTCCCTGGGTTTCTCTGCTTCAGTAGGAAATGGGAAAGTTCCACCCTCAGATCTCACTCTAGGCCTTTGTTATCTCCTCAGTCCTCATGAGGGCCTGCATATCTTTATCCCTTATTTTTTTTAAAATGCATTCATGGGATCAGGTCCAAAAGCCATCTTTGACTGAAGGGGACTTTCTAATTATTTCAGGTTTTCTTCTTGAAGCTTCATGACTCCATCTGGGGATTTAGTGACATTTCAACATCCCCTAATGAAACATTGTAAAGAGCATGACTTCTTGATTCATAAGACTGGGTTCAAATCCCAGTTCTGCTCTATATTACACAAATAACACTGGGCAAGGCATTTCACCTTTGAGCTTTGGTTTCCTCATCTGTGAAAATGAGACAATTGGACTAAATAAAAATAATAGCTCATATTTCTGTAGCACCCACTGTGTGCCAGGAGCCTTCCAAATATTACCTAATTTTATCCTCACAACAATCCTGAGAGGTAAATGCTGTTATTATCCCCATTTTATATTGAACAAACAAGGCAAATGGAGGTTAAATGATTTGCTTAAGATCACTTAGTTAATAAGTGTCTGTGACTGGATTTGAACTTAGGTCTTCCTGACTCTAAACCTAGAACTCTGTACCACCTAGCTACCATATGATTAGATAACCTTAAAGATTTCTTTCAGGTTTAAATCTGTATTTCTGTGATTCTTCCATTAGCACCAGCAGTTTATATAGAAATGGTACTTATAATTTATAATCATCATTATCATCCTAAGTAACATTTATAGAACATTTAGAATGCATCACTGTGCTAAGCACTTGATAATTATTATTTCATTTGATCCTCACAACAACCTTAGGAAGCAGGTGCTATTATTATCCCAATTTTACAGTTGAAGAAACTGAGGCAAATAGTGGGATTATATTATTAAATGCCTGTGGTTGGATTTCTATTCAAATCCACCTGACTCCTGGTATTACCTACCATCTGACTAGATGAACTTTGAGGTCCTATAACGTCTAAATCTGTATTCCTGTGATTTCTTCCAGTAGCAGTAGCCCCAGCTCATTGGAAATGATACTTTATAGTGTAATCATAGGAGTTAAAGTTGGGAAGGATCTTAGAGAATGCCATTTTACAAATGAGGAAACTGAACCCCAAAGAAGGGAAATGGCACATCCAGGGTCACATAGCAGGGCCAGCAATTGATCTCAGTCTTCCCAACTCCCAAATCCATCCTTCCAGTGTAACATGCCTCAGTCATCACCAAAACAGTAATAAGCTCCTGGTGTCATGCCCTCCAAAGGACAGCATCCCAGCTTTTGAACAGAGCCAGGAGAGAGGTAGTACAAGGGTTATTATCCCCATTTGCAGATAAGGTAACTGAGGCTTGTGACAGATCTAGGATGACCTTCAGCTCAGGTCCAAAGCTCCTACTCTTTTTGTAGAAGATGTTAGAGAAAGAAAAGAAAGAAACTGCTGGGTCTAAAGAGAAAAACATGTAGTTTGTCTGTCACCTTTCTTTTTATTCTTTTCTCTCATCATGAAGAAAGATGCCCAGACTTTTAAGAAATAATACTGATATTTATATCAAGCTTTGAACATATTGTCTCATTGGTGCCTCAGCAACCCTGTGATGAGGGTATTAGAAGTATTATTATCCCCATTTTACAGATGAAAAAACTGAAGTTCAGAAGTTAAGTAACTTGCTCAGAATCACACAGCTAGTACATGCTGGAGACAAAATTTGCTATTTCCCTGATTCCAAGTCCAGCACTGCAGCTTTCTGCTCTGTCTTTTAAGAATTCAATTCAATGGGCATTATTGAGTATTTATCATTTATAAGGCCCTGACTAATTACTAGGGATACTAAAACAAAAACAAAAGTCTTTACTCCCAAGGAGCTTGAACTTACTAAGGGAATCCAACACAGGCATGGCTACAAAGTAAGTTAAGAATGTATTGGACTACCTGCCATCTAGGGGAGGGGGTGAGAGGAAGGAGAGAAAAATTTGGAACAGAAAGTTTTGCAAGAATCAATGTTGAAAAATTACCCATGCATATGTTTTGCAAATAAAAAGTAATAAAAAATAAAAAAGTAAGTTAAGAAATAATTTCAGGTTGGGGAGAGCCATAAGCAGTGGGAGCATTCAGCAGAGGCTTTGTGTAGAAGGTAGCATCCAAGCTGAGCCTTAAAAATGCTGAGAATTCTAAGGAGTAATTGTGGTGATGGAATGGAGATGACTAGGGGAAAAAACGTGGGGATAGGAGACAGAGCTCTCTGTGAGGGGCCCTGCCACAAGGAGTGGAGTCAGAAGAAAAAGAGACTGTCCCCCTGCCAACAAGTATCATCCTCTGCCAGCCATGAATTTAAACATGGCATTCCCTTAGTTGGTCTTTGTACCAGTGCCCCTCTTTATCAGGGTTGTGACCATGGAAGGTCCTCCAGTCTGGAAAAGTTTTAAGTCTACTCCTGGTAGGGACAGGATGCTGGTCATATAAGGCCTAGTCTTGCTAAGTTCAGAGGTTCTCATCCTCTCCAGCCACCTCCACAATTAGCTTCTAAGGGTTAACTGCTCTGACCACAACAATTCATAACACTGGTTCTAGGGGCATAGAGGGATTATGGTCTGTGTATCAGGCACCATGAGAGTGGACCTTATAAACCTTTGACAGTATGTTTCTGTTCAAACAATTGTTTTAAAATCTGTCTCAGTTAAAAGGCCCATATTTCTTTTATAAAACTTTTCAAAAAACATCTGTAAACAGAAATATATTAAAGTTTTAAAGCAGACATGTAAAAGTGCCTTGAACACAGTAGTTTACTAAATGCTCAATTGATAAACAATTTTATGATGTCATTTCTTTTTTTAAAATAATAGCTTTTTATTTTCAAAATATACACAAAGATAATTTTCAGCATTCATCTTTGTAAAACCTTGTGTTCCAAATTTTTTCTCCTTCTCTTCCCCATCCCCCTCTCCTAGACAGCAAATAATCCAATATATGCTAAACATGTGCAATTCTTCTAAACATATTTCCACAATTATATGATGTCATTTTGGGGGTTTTTTTGACTTTTAATTTTCAAAGCATATGTATAGATAGTTTCAACATTCACTCTTGCAAAACTTTGTGTAACAAATGTAATAAAAATATGTTACATATTTCCACAATTATCATACTGTACAAGAAAATCAAATCAAAAAGGGGAAAAATGATAAAAAAAAAACACAAATCCAGAAACAACAAAAAAGGTGAAAATACTATGTTGTGATCCACACTCAGTCCCGACGGTCCTCTCTGGGTGCAAATGGCTCTCTCCATATGATGTCATTTCTAAAGGAATTGGAGGGGGAGCTTGTTCTTTATGTCCTCAGTTCACTAGGTCATCTGTGGCAGAAACTGGGTCCCTTAGATTATCTTCACCTGTCCTTTAGACAAATGGCCATTTACTGACTTTTTCTTCCCTGTCTCTTAGACAGATCCCTTGGTATGATAACAAAGTACCTGCTCCCAATCCCATGAGAATGTTGTGTTGTGTTGTGTGTTTTTAAATTGCCTTTGTTAACGTTGGGTTTTTGATGATCTGAGTTGTTGTTTGGATCATGGGATCCAAGGAGAAAAAATAAGTATAGCTATGGGGTAAGAACACAGCAAATATAAATGTATTATTCCTCCTCTTCCTCTTCCTCAACCCCATTGTTTAAATTGGCACATGTAGCATGCACTCTGTTCCTAGTGGCTATGGCCTGGCCCATCCATCGCATTATCTTCATGCCCTAGTCTCAGGATGCCCCTAATAGATGGATGCAGGTCAGTTTAGATCAACATTTCTCAAACCATTTTTCATGGATCTCTGGTGATGATAGGGACCATTTGGATAAAGATTCTCTAAGATGCTTTTAATGACAGTAAAGACAGGTGGGAATTAGGAATAGGCATGAAAAATCAATCAAAGGCAGCATTTCTGGTTTCAGATTTCCTTTGATTAGCCTGATGAGCAAGAGGTGCCCTTCAGTGTATCTCAGCTACATCTCCAGCCACTTTGTTCTCGGCCCTAATCTTTTCCCAGTCTCCATGCCCATTTCAGTGCTCTCTTCACCCTCCATTTCTGACACACATCTTGGACTCCAGCATCCCTGGCAAACAGACATTGCCAACTTCTTCTAAACAGAGCCCCTCTTCTTTTTCTCTTATCCTTCCCAGTTTTCTCAGGGCCCCTTTACTCCAAGGGCATTTAGATCCCCAGACACCCCAGTTCAACATTTCTCTATCTCTCAATATATTAGACTCCAAAATAAGCTTCGCCCCAATAATTTTGGGACATCCTAGAATAGAGAATTTCTCGAGCTAATTCATGAACAAAGACAGGGAGATACTAAAATGCAAGCTATGTTCAGGTAGCAGGAAGTAAGTAATAGAGTTTAGAAGGAATGTAGAGTGTGTGGAGAGAAATAATGTGAAATTAGGCTTGACGTGTAGTTTGAAGTGAGGTAGCAGGGGGTCATTGAACATCAGGCAAAGGAATTCAAAGTTTGCTCGGCTGGCAGTAGGGAGCCATTGATTTTTGAGCAGGGGAGTGTCGTGACTAAATCAGTATAAAGATTACTCTGACAGTGGTATGAAGGATGGATTGAAGGGGGCAGAGAGAGTAAGACTCTAGTTAGGAAGTGGGTCTTCATGAGGAGCTGTACTAGGGTAATAATTATGGGAATAATCATGGAACTGTAACACTTGAAGATGGCTTGGAGAAGTCTGCCAGAAGTAGAATTAACAGGAAGAGAAGAGAAGTAGAGGAGGTGATGGAGACACATTAGATAAGAGATGAAAGAGAAGGTTAAGAACATGAGAGTCTAAGTAATTTGAACACATTTAGGGGAAAGATAATAAATAAAAGTTCTGTCCTTAAGTAGGAAAGATTTCTGTAGCTTGAACCCTATTGTTGACCTGGAAAAGATAAGTGGGAACTAGAAAGCTGTCCAAAAATAAAAGCTTCTCCCCTCCCCCCACCATTTTTAATCAATCAATAGCCTGCTTGGACCTTTACTATTTTTCTAGTCCTCGTCCAGGGGCCCCTGGCCAGGTCTAGGTGGGCTAAGTGCGTCCCCTTCTCCTCCCTCCGCCCCACAGGGATTCAGAGATCGATGACCTCAAAAGCCAGCTATCCCGCATGCAGGAAGACTGGATTGAGGAGGAATGCCACCGGGTGGAAGCCCAGCTGGCTCTCAAGGAGGCCCGCAAGGAGATCCGGCAGCTCAAGCAGGTGATCGACACGGTCAAGAACAACCTCATAGACAAAGACAAGGGGCTGCAGAAGTACTTTGTCGACATCAACATCCAGAACAAGAAGCTGGAGACCTTGCTGCACAGCATGGAGGTGGCCCAGAACGGGGCAGTCAAGGAAGACGGGGCTGGTGGCTCCTCAGGGGGCTCTCCTGCCCGGTCCCTGACCCGGAGCTCCACCTACACCAAGCTCAGCGACCAGGCCGCGGGGGACCGCAACGCTGACCTTCAGAGCGTGTCCACGGAGGAGGTGGGGGACAGTGGCTTTGCAGCGGCTGATGACACCCTGAGCCGGACGGAACTGCTGGAGGCCAGCAGCCTGCTCTCCTCCGGGGTGGACTGTGGCCCAGATGAAGGCTCCCTGCAGAGTTCCTTCACCCTGGGCCCCCGTCTTCCCACCAGCTCCACCTATGAGAAGCTGCTGGGGGGCAGCGGTGGGGGCGTGGAGGCTGGCGTGCAGGCCAGCTGCATGCAAGAGCGGGCCATCCAGACAGACTTTGTGCATTATCAGCCGGACCTGGACACTATCCTGGAGAAGGTGATGAAGTCACAGGCCTGCGGGCTGGCCAGCCCTGGCCCCAGCCCAGCCTGGGCCTCGGCCCCGGCCCCAGACCTAGAGGATGGAGGGGTCGGCCCAGAAATGCCCTCGGGCTTCCCTGGGCCCATGGACCTGATCCCGGCTGACCCCAATTCAGCAGTGGTGGTGACGGTAGGAGAGGAGCCCGTGACCCAC
The DNA here is from genome assembly GCA_023553655.1 of Myrmecobius fasciatus. Classification (NCBI taxonomy): domain Eukaryota; kingdom Metazoa; phylum Chordata; class Mammalia; order Dasyuromorphia; family Myrmecobiidae; genus Myrmecobius; species Myrmecobius fasciatus. Next base: position 7,351 of record JAJPUD010019858.1, read on the forward strand.
GGCCCTTCCCCGCACGTGCCCAGCCTCAACCCCTCGGTGAGCATCACCTGTCCTGTGGACGAAGAGGCCGGAGAGGTGGCACCAGAGCCGAAAAGCTACTGGAGCCGCCACTTCATAGTGGATCTCCTCGCTGTGGTGGTGCCGGCTGTGCCCACCGTGGCCTGGCTGTGCCGGTCCCAGCGGCGCCAAGGCCAGCCCATATACAATATCAGCTCCCTCCTCCGGGGCTGCTGCACTGTGGCCTTGCACTCCATCCGCAAGATCAGCTGCCGTTCTCTGAGCACTTCGGGGCCCGTGGGCACCGGGGGCAGCTCCCAGCTGTGACTGGCCCCCGGCCCCGGGCAGCAGGCGCAGCGTGGTCTGACCACTGATTGTAGGTCTCCCTCTCTCCCAAACACACTCACACTCACACGTGCACGGAGTGTCATCCTTTAATTTATTTAGCTTTTCCAAAATAGGGAGTCCCCGGGCAGGGCAGGATAGCCTGGGCAGATCTGAAATTCTGCCAGTGCGGCCTCCTGGGGCCAGGATTCTGGGCATGGGGTGAGACGGGGACGGGGTACTGTGTCACAGGGAGGGAGAGTCCCACTGAAGGAAGAGGGGAGGGACTTCAGCTTCCATTTTCCTTTCCTCTGCCATCTCCCGCCCCTGCCCTCCGGGCCAGACATTCTCCCCCCGGCGAGTCTGAATTTGCTTTCTTGAGTAAGCGGCTGGTCCTCCATGTTCAGGGGGCTTCCTTCTCAGTCCTTTCTCCCTTGTCTGTAATGTCAGTATTATTGCTTGCAGTGGAGGAAACCACTTGCCCTGGCTGAGCAAGGGGCATAGGGACTGGGAACCCATGGCTCTGTCTCTGTCTTTATGGGCAACCCAGACTGGGAACAATGGCTGGGAGGAGAGGCAGTGAGGGAAACTGTGCCGGCATTTCTTTGCCTCTGGTCGCTGGGTGTGTTGGGGCTGGAGGCAGGGTCAGGGACAGAGAAAGGAGAGAAATCAGTGAGGGGGAATCAGCAGAAGGAGATGTGGGACCTGGCTGGCCCCCCTGGCCCACGTGGAGCCATTGGATGGCCTCGAGGACAGGAGGTGCCCCCCAGCACCCCGAGAACAATCATCACTCCCTCCAACCAGTGTCTGGAGCCCCGTCCCACCTCGCCCTCTGTAGGTTAGAGCAGGCAGCTCCCGGATTACCTTTCTGGGCCTGCAGCTGCTCTTGGGAGATCCAGGGGACGCCCTCCATCTCACAGACGGCGTTGAAGGCGCTGAGGGTCCCCACAGGAACTGAGAAGCCAGCGTCACACCTAAGCCATTTTGAGATTACTTTGCACTAAGTTCCCTTTGTAATAACGCTGTTGTTCTCAGGGGAGGCGGTTAGAGAAAGCTCCACCAGGCTGCCAGAGGGAGAGAGGGGGGCCTGATTCCCTCTGGAGAGGGAATGCTCATGTCCTGGGGTGACCAGATCCCGGCGCGTCTGGCTCTAAGGAAAAGGGATGGAGGGGAGGAAGAGAGGGACCCCAACCCATGCCTTTATGCCTCTGGCTGAGATTTCCTCAGTGCAATGAGCCAGGGGTTAGGATAAAGAAGCCATGTTTCCTCAGCCAGCCCTGCACATGAAGCGAGAGCTTGCTGAGGGCAGGCCGGAGTGAGCACGGACGTACTCACTGCTGCATCTCCCTCCCCCCCCCACGTGCACACACATCATACACACACACACACACACTCACACTTACACACTCACACACACACTCCAGGTAGGGACCAGAGTCACCAACACCTCCCCATCTCCGAGCACCGGCTCCTTCAGTGAAGTAGCTGCTGTGTGGTTTTTCTTTTAAAAACAACCCACTCGTATTGGGTCTCATAACTGATTTTGTCTCCAGCCTGGAACGCTTGGGACGCCTCGGGGGGGTCGGGAAGGGTCCCCTTGATGCCTGTCATTTTCTTTTGTAAGACTTGAAGCCTGGTCTTTGAGCACCGAGTCCCCGCACACAGCTTGGGCCATCTGGTAGCTTGAATTTGTTCACCACCTTTGCTCCAACAGCTCCTCGCGTGCCCATCCATGCCCGGTCTCCTCCGACTGGGGAGCTTACTTCTGCATGTGCAGGGGGGTCAGGCCCACTGTCCCCCAGCTTCACCGTGTGCTCCCCAATCCGCAGAGGCAGGCAGGTGTTTCCACCATGGATCCTCTCCAGTGCATCCCTCTGTGGAGGCCCACACTCAGCATCTGGGTTGTTTAACTCGGAAATCGGGGGAGGAGCCTTCCCTTTGGACCCTGGAGTGGGATATGTCTGCAGTTTAGTAATAAGGGGACTTTGGGAAAAGGCCATTCGTTCTAGGATCTAAGCCTCCTGTGCAATGTATTTGTGGATCTGTGTAAGCATCTCATTAGACTATCCAAAGCTTTGCTGAGAAAATAAATGTATGATTATATTTGAAAAGAGAAAATCTATATATTTTTCAAAACCAGAACTTCACTGAGCTCTGCTACTGTCTCACTATCTTACAATTCCTTTATCCTGTCCACGAGCTGTAATAAGTAATAGGATCCCACCTGTCCCCTTACTGCCAAATTTCCCCACTCCTTTCTCTCTGTGACACAGAGGAGAATCCCGGCCTCTGCAGATGGGCTTCGGCCTGGGGACATCCCTGCTCTTAGCCCCCGCAGAGAGCTCCGTGGATAAAACTCGGCCCAGCTTGGGCAGAGCCAGGCTTCTGGGAATTACATGAAAGCCCCTGGAGATTTCCATGGCCTGAGGTTTGTCTTTCAAGCCAGTGGGGATTCCACAGGAAAGGGGCCTTGGTCCGACCTTGAGGGATCTGAAGGCCGTGTACTAGTGACCAAGGCTGATGTCACCGTGTGCACTGCAGACACGCTGCAAGGTGATGAAGAAGGTGGGTAGCCCCTTCACAGCCAACATTTGTGTTGGGCATCAGGATGGGCAGGATTTTATGCTGACCCAACCTCCCTCTCAGCTCCCCAGAGAAGCGGCTGGGGAACTTGGACCCAGGCACTTCTCACAGAACCAGGGGATGATAATTGACTGAATCCGACAAGGTCCATGGAACCCTGTGCTAGCTCAGCAGCAGGGAGGGCCCCCAGCTCCCCGACATTCACACACCTGCCTGTTTGCTATGTGCCTATGTGTTTGTGAGGTGTAACCTAAGACTATGCAAGGAGTTCAGTGCTGTCTGCCCTGGGGTGGGAATAGGACAAAGAGAGCTTCCTCATTCTTGCAGCCACCAGCTCCAGTGCATCAGTGATCTTGCAGGTCCCAGCTGGAGCCTCTTCTTCTGACTATGCAAGGGACATTGAGAGACCTGGAAGGGGTGCCCCACTTTCCAAGGAGATGGGAAGATTGGGACTCAAAGGGCTCCCTACCTTGCCCCCACCCCAGGAACTGTTGGTTTTTATTTTTACTTCCCATGCTGTAAATGTTTAGGTATCACTCTGAGTTGAACCCTAGAAGGACAAGAGGCTTCTGGTCTACTGAGTGACTAAAAGAAGGCTCACCCCAACATAGACAGTGAGCTGAGCAATACCCCTCACCCCGACTCTTCTCCATAACTCAGGATCTTCTTTCCTACTTCTCCCCCAAACTTCTGCTAGGGGCCCTTGGCTCCTGGGTTAATTGCCTGCAGTGGGCAGATTCTGTCTCAGGAGCAACAGCAGCTCCCCCATGATCATAGTCCAGCTCTAGGATGCTGCTCTGGCTCTCAGCTCTGTCATTACCCAAACCCCCTACGTTAGAACGTCTTGATATGCATCTTGGTTGCTTTGCTTGCAAAGATCTTGGGCCTCAAGAGTGGAATTTAAGACACTGTCTCCTAAGAGGATAACTTAGCTCCTCACCAGAATGCTCTTGCCTCCTACCACATATCCTGGCATCTCATCCTATTGGTCAGAGGGCATGGATTGGCTTTCTCTGCAACAACTCCCTGGCTCCCTTTCCATGCAGGGAAGGAAATCAGAGACCGCAATTCCTGGAAGGTAAACTAAGGCCACATCCAAAGGTTACACTAGTTTTTGAGAGGGAAGTGGGAATTTGGGGGGAGGAGGAAGATGGATGGTGATAAGAAGCAAGGTGGTCAGTCTCATCTTCTTTATTTCTGGTCTTTCCTATAAGTGATGGGAACTGCAGCTGAACCAAGCAGTTCTGTATTAAAGCATGAAAGCCACACCCCCAGTGTCCTGCTCTCTATATTTCGCCTCTGCAGGTGGGAAGCGGGGAGGGCAAAAGACTCTAAAGCTGCTTTAGTGAACTAAAGAGGGGATCAATAAAGGATGAACTAAAAGAACTCTGAATTCTGAGTTGAAAGATTGGGGCTAGAATCTCAATGATGTTATTTGTAACTAGTGTAACTGGACAAATTCATTCCCTTTATATACTCATCAGACATATAAGGGGATTCCTATCTTGGTATAAAGTATGTTCCATGGCTAAGCCCTTTGAAACTTAAATACCTTTAAAAAAAAATCTGATCCAGAGACATGGGGTGAAAGCCTTCCCTGTGGAAAGCAGTTTTCTGCGAACCCCAGCACCATCCAAAAAGAAACAAGTGGCTGTGGTTACTCTGTGGCAAAATTAACAGAAATAGAGAGGACTAAAAATATTAGTTTAAAAAGTGTCTATTTTCATAGTATATGGTATGCACCATATACTGTGCTCAGAAATGAAGATTCAAATACAAAAAGCATGATGTGTGTTCTAATGGAGAAAGAAGACACTGGGGAAATTGTGGCTAGGGGAGACTCTTCGTTTAGGAAATCACAGGAATGAAGAATGGAGCCAAAGAGAAAGACTGACATCCTTTCTGGGATTATTCCCATAGCTGCAGATGGAAAGCTATAGGAGTGGGGATATCAGAAAGCTGCAGAGCATGGTGGTGAGTCTAGGCTGATGTTGGAAAACCCTGACCCACCAGGAGCCCCTCAAAACAACTGTTTCATCATCTGTTCTCTGGGAAAGAGATTGATCACTGGAGATCATCTAAATTTCCCTACTTTTTTTAGTGTTGTTTTTATGAACCGTGTTGGAATCTACTTACAGAATTCTTTTTGCTCATCACAGTGGGGTGCACTTTATTTACAATCAACCAATCAAACACAATACACAGTGCCAGGCATGTAATAGGTGCTTAATAGATATTTATTGGTTGTTCACCATCAGGGACTCACTTAAAAAAAATTTTTGTTCTACTGCAAAGATAGCAAAGAGCTAACAGAGAGAACTGAGTTATGCTTATTCATTTCCTTTTGAAGATCAACTCTTCAAATAGACTTAAGAGCTATTTCAATAATGACAACCAATTATTTCTCCCTAGGTCCTCTGCCCAACATCAAGGCTCACCCCCTATAAAATCAACCTTCTTGAGAATATTAAAATCAACTGCCACAAAATGCTGAAGTGACAAGTAAAAGGGGGTGGGGTGACAACTGAGTAGCCTGGGGCATTAATTCCCTTGAGCTTGGTTTCATCATAACCCTTGTAAATTTGATGCTAAGTAATGAGGGGTTGGATTGGACCATCTCTGAGATTCCTTTTGCTCTTCCTCTGCTTTGATCCTTACCTCCTGAAATGCCGCTTCACCAGATTTTTTTGCAAAGACAATGTGAAATGCACTATGTTCACCCCCATTTCTTCTCTGCTTGATACCTGAAGGCTCCAGGAGACCATATGAATATTAGAATTTGCCAGAATTCATTCTTTCAGGCACATAGACAAGATTTTACTATGGTCTGGCTCCAGGTTCCATTTCTTTTCTTAACCCTTTGACATATATAGGTCCTTCCAGGGCCCTTTCTTCACACCCTGCAGCAGGACAAAGAGATCCCTCCCAGCCAGGTACAAGAAAAAGAAATCAGAACACAGGATGTTGCTCATTCCCACCCCTCCCCCTAAAATGGCAGAAATAGCTCCCTGAAAGGGTTAAGGAGGCCTTGAGAGGGATGTGAGCTGTGGCCTTTCCCATCTTTTGAAATGTCAGAGGGCTCCCTGTGAAAGGACAGGCAGGAAGGCTTGGAGCTGCAGGCTGCCGAGGTCCTTGGCTTCAGATATCAGGAATAGAATGATCCATGGAAGTATGCAACAGGGTCGAAGAAAGCCTGGGAACAATGAAAGATAGCAGGGATTGGCAAAAAGCTTTCCTCAGAGAACCTCTCATGATATGAATACAATTCTGCATTTACTTTACGTATTTCTGGAGCTTTTGTGTCTTGTAGCATTTCCTCCCAGCCCCCTTTGGGAGACAAACAGGGAGTGATGAGATAACCTCCCATCCCTTAGGCTTCCAGATTGGACCCATGTGTTCTTCACTATGACATCAGAGAAGTCCTACATTTTTTTCTTGTGATAACAAACAGCCATGGAATATCAGAGTTAGGGCCTTTATGGACCATTGACTTAAACCTCCTTATCTTAGAGGAAACCCAAGACTAAAATAAACAATTACTAACTAGTAGTGCAAATGGAACTCAAACCTGTCTTCTCATTCCCAAACCAGGGAGTTCTACCTACTCTACAGGGAGCTCCTACTCTACCAAGCTGCCTCTCTCCATCTAACCCTTCTTCTTCCTCATCAAGACAGCCTGCCCTGTTACCTTACCACTCACTTTAAACTAGGGAGTAAGATAGTTCAGTAAAAACAAGCCCTGCTGGAGGAGGTAGGAAACCTGGGTCCGTGTTCTGTCTCTGCCCCCAACTTTGCAGATGGTTTTCAAGAAGTTATTCCCCAGACTTCTATATTCTGAAGGTCCTTCCCAACCCTGACATTTGTTCAGATGCTGGAAGATTCTCCATAGCCTTGGGCAGAGGTGAAGAATGGGGGTAGAATAGAGAAAAGGTCTCCTTACTTTTTAATCATGTGCTCATAAATCACTGTGGGGATGATGGTGAGGGTGATCACATTTCCAGCTGTGGCCAGGATCTCTGTAGTTTCTTTGTCCTGGAGCCAAGAGTAAGAGGAGAAGCAAATGAGAAATTAAAACTGTGACATTAGTTAGGATGCTGGTAGGGGCAGGTAGATGGCACGGTGGATAGAGCACTGGGCTTAGAATCAGGAAGTGAGTTCAAATCTGGCCTCCTACATTAACTCTGTCACTAATTCCTGTTTGCCTCAATTTCCTCATCTGTAAAATGACAAACCACACAAGTATCTATGCCAAGAAAACTCAAAATGGGATCACAAAGAGTTGGGAAGAGCTGAAATGACTAACCAACAAAAATAAAGGTTAAACATTTTTTAACTCATTCCAGTGAAATTTATTTAGCATCTGCCATATATAAGACTCTGCCTTCAGCCTTTAACCATGTTGCTGATTCCACTGTTAGAATGAAATAAAGATATACAAGATACAGTAGGGACATACAAAACCAACCTCAGGTCATGTAGTATTTCCAGAAAGCCAGCCTCCAAGACTCATCTCCAACTCCCAGGCCTTCTACAGGACCTGAGAAGTTTTGTAGGGATGATATTTCCTTGCCTGTCTGTCCCTCTCTCCCCCAAAGGTAGAGAAGAAGCTGAAGTAAATGAAGACTTCACACTTCTGAGTCTCATACAGCCAACCAGAATGAATAGGGCTCACATAAACTTTTTCTCAGCTTTATCCAGCAGACTAGTACCAATCTGAGGTGGGGAGTGGGGAAAGTGTGGTCAGGGAGGAAGGCCCTGAGAAAATGAGTGCATCTTAGTTCTTACAATTCAAAAATCAGTTATTCTGACATTACTGTGTGTGAAACACTGGAGTTAAAGTGCTGGAGGAGATGCAAAATTTAGAATATTCATAGTACTGGAACTCATCATCTGTTGGAAAGGTAAAGGAGAAAAGAACCACCAAAAAAACCCCTGTTCTGCCAAAAGAAAAAGGCCCCCATTGACTTAAACAAATCCTACCAACCTTGCTTGCTCGTAGGTTTTATTTATAGGAAAGTCCTCCCAGGTCCTAACTCAGAACCTATTCATTTTTGTTTTATAACTAATTCTAACAGGCTTGAGTTTCTAGTTTCCCAGACTACAACACATAAGAAGCAGCCAGTAAGATTAAAAGAAGAGGAGGTGGAGAAAAATCCTGTTTTCTATAGGCAAACGTACACTGCCTGTAAGAAGTGACAGTCTGACAATGAAGGGAAAAATATGAAAACACAGACTCAAAAATTCAAGAAATCTAGTAGCTGGAGGCAAGCATGTACAGAGGCAAAGAAGTCCCCAAATCTCAG
>JAJPUD010019858.1:15567-25765 GCA_023553655.1 Myrmecobius fasciatus
CCATACATAAGACTCTGCACTCAGTCTTGAATGGTGACTAACTGTGAATAGGACAGAGGAATATTTAAGACAGAAAACAGTGTGATATTGGTGCTTCTCTGGATGAAATGTAAGCTCCCTATGGGAAGGGATGTTTTTGTTTTATCTTTAAATCAGCACAGTTTTTTGGCATATACCAGATGCTTAACAGATGCTGGTTGATTGATAGATTAGTACAGCCTGGAAATCAGGAGACCCTCGGTTCCACTTCCAACTTCACTAATAATCCACTGTGTTTAACTTTGGGTAATTATTTCCCTTTTCTAAGCCTCCATTTTTCTCTACTGTAAAACTATTATTGGCACTGCTTACCTCGCAGGGCTGTGAGTAAGGCACCCTGAATATCTTAAGGGGCTTGACTTGACTCCAAGAACCTTCCCAGTCCTAATTTTCCCTGGTTCTAATATGTCAAGTTGTCTTCAGACCCTGAGATTCTAAGATATTTTGGGCTCCATTCACACGGTTGGCTTCACACACTAGCTCTAGGTCATTTACAATCCAATCTGAGCCTGACTTTCTAGGCCAGGAGCCTCAAATGGACATTCTGTCACCCTGCTGAAAGTCCTAGAGTGGGTGAAGGGATGTTCAGCCTAAAGTTAGGCAAGATCAAGGTTATGATATTCTTAGTTACAAGCAGCCCTAGTCAGTCACTGTGCTGGGCCTACTAGGAACAAAATGTTTGTTTTAGAGCCTCTGCAGTATGAATCTGATTTTGCTTTGCATTATTGTCTATGGGACTCTCTTTTTTAAGATAAAACATTAATAAGAAAAAAGGAAAAGGGGAAGGAAGGAAGGAAGTTAGGAAGAGAAGGAAGAAAAGGAAGGAAGGAAGGAAGGAAGAAAGAGAAGAAAGGAAGAGAAGGAAAGAAGAGAGGGAGGGAAAGAAGAAGAGACAGAGGGAGGAAAGAAGGAAAGCAGGGAGGGAGGGAAAGCAGGGGAAAGAGGGAGAGAAAGGGAGGAAGGAAGAAAGGGAAGGAGGGAAGGATGGAGAGAGGAAGGTAGGAAGGGAGGGAGAGAGGAGCAGAAGGAAGAAGGAAGGAAAGGAGGAAGGGAGAGAAGGCAAGGAGGAAGGGAGAAGGAAAGAAAGGAGAAGGGAGGGAAAAAGAAAGGAAGGCAGGGAAGGAAGGGAGTGAGGGAGGGAGGGAGGAATTTAGGGAAGGAAGGAGGAAGGAAGGGAGGGAGGGAGAGAAGGAAAAGTGGAAGGGAGGAATTGAGGGAGGGAGGGAGGAAGGAAGGAAGAGAGGAAGGGAGGAAAAGTAGGAAGGAAGAAAAGTGGGAGGGAGGAGAAAAAGAGAGAGGGAGGGAGGGAAGGAGAAAGAAAAGGAGAGAGAGAGAGAGAAAGAGAGAGAAGAGAATAGAGGGAGAGGAGGAGAAGAAAGAGAAGGACAAGGAAGAAGTAGAGAAGAAAAGAGAAAGAGGAGGAGAAGAAATAATTTATTCTATTCCAGAGTGATTCATGTTGGAAATGTTTGTGTTATATAAAGCAAGAAGGTGTCAGGAACACATCAGGCCCAGAAGGCAGAGTTCTCTGCAGTCACAAAAGTGAGAGCAATACAGAATTTCTCATACTCCAGAAGTACTTTCTGGTTAGAGAGGGCTTTCACATTCATTCCCATCTGCATCTTACTACAGTCCTGTGGAGGGGACAGGGTAAAAGTTACCATTCCCATCTCCTATGTATTCTTTACTGTATTGATGTGCTTTGTTTTAACATGGCATACATGTACAGATTACTCCTATTCCTTCTTATTATAAGATTTCTCTTGTAACAAAGTAAACCAGTAGCTTCATTTGAAAGGGCACGCAACATTTCACATCTGTAGCACTGCTCCTCTCCAAATGCTTTTAATGGACAGAAAGTTATTTTCTCTTCCTATCCCTAATCCTATCAGAAAAAAAGAGAACAAAGCAGATTTCTTTTAACAAATATGCACAGTCAATTCTTTACCCAAAATTCACTGCCTCTCTGTAAGGAATAAACATGTTTTGTGGTGGGTTCTCTGGAATCATGGGTGGTCGTGGTATTGTTTAATCATCATTCTCACAGCTTTCAAAGTTGTTTTAATAGTGTTTTGTCACTATGCAAATAATTCTCCTGATTCTGCTCAATTCATTCTTCATTAGTTTATAAAAGTCCTCAAAACTATTCATGTTTATAATATTGATGTTATGTAGTTTAAACTGCTCTCTGGTTCTGTTCCCTTCACCCTGCATCACTCCATTCATACAAATTGTTCCAAGTCTTTTGGAAAGCATCTATTTCCTATTACTACATAATCGTATTCCATCACATTCAAAGACTGCAACTATTCAGAGGAATCCTGCAATCATTTAACATCCTTTTAATTTCCAGGGTTTTGGTTTTGGTTTTGTTTTTGTTTTTTGCTGCTATAAATACCCAAAAGAGAGCAAAGAAAAGGACCTTTATGTACATTCTCATTTTACAAATGAGGAAACTAAGGTCTAGATAAGGGAGTTACTTGTTACTGGCAGACATAGACTTGGGGCCCAGTCTCGTGAAAGCCTAGCCAGGGAAAATTTTTTCTTGACACCTCCAGGGAAAAGGTTCCCGACTTACCTTCAGCCCAATGACATTCTGCCCATTCACCTCACAAATAGAGTGGTTAGTGAGGAGCCCATTCTGGGCAGCAGAGCTGCCTTTGACGATGGACACAATTTTCCCCTTCTTCATCACGAAGCCCACAAAGCCGCTACTGTCTTTGTGCAGGGTGACAGTTCGCTGGAAAGGCCTGGCGAGAAGAGAGCAGTGAGACAAAGGACGTCTGGGACAGCACAGAGCAGCTGCCGGGGGCTCGGGGACCCTGCTAGGCTCACCTGTCCCTCACAACCATGACGATCTTCTCCGCTGAGGCTTTCTTTATCACCTTGTGGGCCTTGTCAGCCCTCCAGCCCGCACAGTCTCTCCCATCAATTTGGAGGATCTGGTCCCCAAAGCGCAGGCCCACGAGGGAGGCTGGAGTGTTGGCCTGAACCAACTGGACAAAGAGGCCCTATGGGAGCAAGATCCACTTGTCAGGGCTGGGATCCCCTCCAAACCCAGATATCTCTTAAAACTGGCTTAGGGGTCAGGGCTTGTAGCCTCATAGATTTGGAGATGGAAGGGACCTAATCCAACAGCTAATGTCCATGGGAGAAATGTCAGTGTGGCCCAGGATGAAGAAATTGCAGTTCAAGGCTCCACCACTTTGCTTCCCCTTCTTTGAGACCTCAATTTTTCCATATGTAAAATGGGAACCAAAAAAAAATCTCTATCCTGCCTCCCCCAGAAAAGAATTACAAACCTCAAATGAGATAATATGTATAAAGAACTCTGTAGCCACAAAATAATACAAATGTAACTATAATGGCTAACACCTACTATGTGTCAAGTGCTGTGCTTTTTTAAGCACTTTACAAATACTATCTCATCTGATCCTCACAACACCCCTAGGAGTTAGATACTATTTATTATCCCCATTTTACAGATGAGGAAATCGAGGCAGACAAAGGTTAAGAGACTAGAGCCACACAGCTAGTGAGTAACTGAAGCTGCATTTGAAGCCAGGTCTTCCTGACTATACACCCAACTCCACCCATTGCCCAAACATCTGTACATAGGTCACTCCCCCATCTATCAAATTAAACTCCAAACACTACAGCTCAACATGTGTGTGCATATTAATCTTGAACAAGAGCCTAGTATAATTTTGAACAAAGTTCCCAGATCCCTACCAGCCGCTGCAAAGTGGTACCCAGAGATTTCTGGTTCAGACGCTATTCCCCACGAGAACGACATGGAGGATGCTAGACTCTTATAGTTGCAGTCAGAAGGACCTGGCTTTAAATCCCATCACCACTTACTGACCGAGTGACCTCGAGAAAAAGATTTCACCACATCTTTAAAGTGTATGTGCATGCACACAGGCATACAACTGTCCTCTGGGGCAGCTGGATGGAGCAGTGGATAGAGCACCAGCCCTGAAGTCAGGAGGACCTGAGTTCAAATGTGATCTCAGACACTTAACATTCCCTAGCTGTGTGACCCTGGGCAAGTCACTTAACCCCAATTGCCTCAGCAAAAATAATAATAATAATAATAGTAATAATGATGATGATGATGATGATGAGAGTCCTCTAAGGACTCTTCCCAATCAGATTCTGGGAAAAGGAGGGAAGCAGGGGCAGCTAGGTGGCGCAGTGGATAGAGCACCAGCCCTGAAGTCAGGAGGACCTGAGTTCAAATCTGGTCTCAGACACTTAACCTTCCCTAGCTGTGTGACCCTGGGCAAGTCACTTCACCCCAATTGCCTCAGCAAAAAAAAAAAAAAAAAAAAAAAAGGAGGGAAGCTCAGTGAGAGCCTAGGAAGAAGGGGCAGGAATCTCCAGGGACCCCTACACCCCTTAGGGAAACACCCAGTCTCCCACAGAGGACAGGGAGGCAGATGAGCCCCTCCTCCCGATACCTTATCAATGGCTTGCAGGCGTAGCCCAGTCTTCCCCTTCTCGTCCTTGCACAGGTGGATCTCCCGCACGCCCGGCTTGATCTCGGCTCTGCGGATGCCCACGTTATTTCCAGTCACTGGGGCCACCATCTGACCTGGTGCAGTGGGAGTGGCCACTTGCTGCAAGGATTGGTCAAATGGCCAGCATCAGTGTGGATCCTAGGAGAGACTGTTTTCTACTTGCTAACTATAACATGGCAAAGATGGGAAGTGGGGAATAAACAGGGGTGAAAAGCAGGGAGATTAGAAATGAAGTCTCTGGGGACTACCCCCATTGGTGGCCCCATTCACAATCAAAACCTGGAAGAGAGGAGAAAGTGTAAGTTCCTCTGGATGACCACTAGAGGGCAAAATAGTCCCATGTATCCAAGAAACCCTGGCAGAGGTGGCCATGGGGAAGCGCTGGCCACAAGGCTGGTTGACAGGATTATAGGGGCCTTGAAGGTCTTTCAGTCCAGCGCCATAATTTCACAGGTGAGGAAACCAAGGAATGGAGAGGAAGGAGAGGTGATCTGCCCATAGTTAATGTCTGAGGAGAATCAAGTTAGCCCAAGAGGCTTGATGAACCTAACAGAAATTTGCAGAGGAAGCATCTCTGCACCAGTTGCTAGTCTATGGAGTTTACTGAAGCCTGGTGTGAGGTCTCCATAGTCTAAGGGTGACTTCCTTGAAGACAAGATCAAGTCCGAGCCTTTCTCAAGACTAAACCCAAAGCTAAAGATCTCCAAAACCAACGAACCTTTGAGTCTGGCTAGCATTCAGGAGTAGGAAGGATGCTATCCTGTGAGACTGGCCAATCTAAGGGTCCGAATCTTAGAAGGAGTAAGTCCAGCTTTCAGAAGATGGAGATCAGGGTCCAAAGGGATTCAAAGTCATATCAACAAATGAAGTAGAAATGTTTTAATTCTAAAGAAAAGACCTAGTGGGACTGTGGCCATAACTATCTGAAGACCATCTTGGAGAAGAAGGATGAGGACTTGTTTGGATAGGCCCCTGTATCAAGAATTGGGATCAATTGGGAGGCAGACCTATAGAAAGGCAGATTTCCATTCAAAATGACACAAGAAATTGATTACTGACACTCAGAGCTATTTTAAAGAAAAATGGGCTATAGGAGACAGTGATCTCCATCACTAGAGATTTTCCAACAGAAGCTAAAAAACCACTCCTTTTCAGGGATCCCTGCTTTCAAGTCCAGTTTTAACTGTGCTCTGAGGTCTCTGAGGACTCTTGAAATTCTAGGATTCTGTGGACCAAAGCTGTATTAAACTTCCGAGATTGCTTTATACCAGGATATTCCTCTGGCCCATCCTTATCCTCATCTGGATTTTCTCTAGATGCTCCTGAGCTAGAACCAGCCGACGTTCCAAAGGTCATAGGGAACCCTTCCTCTTTGAATGTCATTGTCAAAAGGATAGCAGCACCAAAAATGCCAAAAACAGGGAGGAAGGAAAGAGTTTGATAGCCAGAAAATGCAGAAGCCCCCTTAGGCCCAGAGCAGGAAATGAAACATCAGGGAGGGAGGAAAGGAAGGAGCACTTCCATACTCTGCCCTTAGCTGAAATAATACACACAGACATAGATACCTACATTGTCACTTGCTGGAGTCAGGGGCAGGTTCTGTTGGACTTCTTGACTTGAGAGAGAGAGGCCCATGTAACTTCCTAATTCAGCCAGATTTGGGTACAAAACTAGGAGGGAAATAAAAAAATACAGAAAAACATGATCTACACACACACACACACACACACACATACACACACACACACATACACACACACAGAGCTATCTCTAGTGCCTTAAGGCCAACAAGAATATTTATCTATTAAGGAAGATGTGTGTGTATACTTATATGTAATTATATTTATATGAAGGAAGCTTTATAAATACACATATATAATTACATTTATACGAAAGAATAGTTATATATTTCTATATATTATTTTTGTTATATTAATCTTAATTTATCACATATTTTATACATATTATAGATAGATCTATCTTAAGTGACTTGGACAAATTATTTTTCTCTAAGTCTCAGTTTCTTCAACTGTAAAATGAATGTGTTGGACTCGAGTTTTTAACCTAAAGTTGGTAAACTTTTTATTTTAAATATTCTGATTATTGGATTTCATTATAATTGGCTTCCTTTATAATCTTAAAAATTTTATATATTTAAGAATATTATTCTGAGAAGAGATTTATAAAGTTCCAGATTTCCAAAAGGAGTCCATGATAGAAAAAATTGTTAAGAAATCCTGATATCTCTAAGACCTTTCCTAGCTCTGACATAGCATGTTCCAAATCTCTCTCAGCTCTGATATTCCATATTTTGAGTTCTCTCCCAGTTCTGACACTTTCATGTTCCAACTAGGAACCAGGCCATCCCAGGACAGGTCTTTACCAGTTTTAACATTCTATGTTCTGTCAGTTCTTCAGAAGAAATTAATGGGATAGAGTACGGGAATAGATCCAGCTACAAGATCTCAACTGAGTATATAGTATTATAAATAGACTTTGGACAATATCTCTGTGCTCCCAACAAACTGAGAAGCGAAAGGAGCAAAGCCAGAGAGAACTAAGACCCCAGGAATGAATAAATGCATGAAAAAGCACTTAAGTGCTTCCATAAACATTATGTTTCTGTGAATTGGTTCTGTTAAAAATTTGTCATCTAACCACTTCACACCTGTCAGATTGGCTAAAATGACAGGAAAAGTTAATGATGAATGTTGGAGGGGATGTGGGAGGGCTGGGACACTGATACATTGTTGGTGGAGCTGTGAACGGATACAGCCATTCTGGAGAACAATTTGGAGCTATGCTCAAAAAGTTATCAAACAGTGCATACCCTTTGACCCAGCAGTGTTTCTACTGGGCCTATATCCCAAAGAGATTTTAAAGGAGGGAAAGGGCCCCACATGTGCAAAAATGTTTGTGGCAGCCCTTTTTGTAGTGGCAAGAAACTGGAAATTGAAAAGATGCCCATCAATTGGAGAATGGCTGAATAAATTATGGTATATGAATGTTATGGAATATTATTGTTCTGTAAGAAATGACCAGCAAGATGATTTCAGAGAGGCCTGGAGAGACTTACATGAACTGATGCTGAGTGAAATGAGCAGAACCAGGAGATCATTATACATGGCAACAACAGTACTATATGACGATCAATTCTGATGGACATGGCTCTCTTCAACAATGAAATGTTTCAAACCACCTCCAATTGTTCACTGAAGAAAGCCATATACACCCAGAGAGAGGGATGTGAAATGTGGACCACAACATAACATTCTCATAGTCCTTGATTGATGTTTGCTTACATTGTGTTTCCTTTATCTGATATATCGTTTGTGTAGACAAGATTTTTCTTGCACAACAATGACAAGTTTGGAAATATGTATACATATATTCGATTTACCAATATTTTAACATAATTAACATGTAGTGGATATCCTGCCTTCTAGGGGAGGGGTGGGGAGTTGGGGGAAAAATTTGTAACGGAAAGCTATGTAAGGGTTATTGTTGAAGAATTACCCACACATATGTTATGCAAATAAAATTTAAAAAAAAATTTGTCATCTAAAGGGGCTGAGGTATATGTATAACTTGGAATCACAAGTACTACCCTTTACTTTCTACCTCTCCTTAGGTGGGCCATGCATTTACTGTCTTCAAACTATATACTTGTCCTTCTAGAAGCTGGTTAGGCATATTAGCAATCAAAGGCACCTTCTTTCTCCATCCCCAGAATGAACCAACATTTTTGGAATTTACCAGGTTGTGAGGATGAGGCTTCCTGGTCTGGGAGGGTCCACATCTTGGGAATCACAGAAGCCTGAGCCTGCAAGAGATCAGAAACATCAATAAGAAACTCAGTTCTCATGCTCTGGGTTCCTTTGTATGAAAGAGTTAAAGAAAGCTCCAAGTTGGGGTTCCTTAAATTCTTGAAAAATTCAAATCCAATCTAGAACCAATGGAGAATGATAGAATAAAGAAGACCCTAGGAGGCAGCCCTAAACTGATCTAAGGACTTTTGAAGCTATGAATATGTCTCATTCTAAATCAGTAAAAGGTCACAAATAAACTAAACAAGTACAAGGAAAGAAAGGTGATCAGAACAGGGAAGAAACTAAAAACCATCTCCTATGAGAAAGAATTTAGAATGGGATGCATAACTTAGAGACACTTAATAGGGGATTTGGGCAGTTGTCCTAAAAGATTTGAAGGATTGTCAATGAGGAAGACAGATTGGACTTTTTCTTCTTAGCCTTGAAGGCCAGAACTCAGATCAGTGGGATGAAGGGAAGAAGTCAGAGAGAGGCAGATTAAATATACATTACTTAAATATACAGAACTTAGTAGCAATAAGAACTAACCAACAATGGAATGAATGAGCTGTCTCAAAAAAAAGTCTTCAAGAACATTTACTAGTATATACTATTTGTTTATTAAAATACATATTAATATATGTAATATATTTATTATTATATAGTATTTGTGTACTATTTTAAACCCTAAATATACTATTTCAAACCTTTATGGTTTGAAAAAATATTTTACATGTTATATCACTTGATCTTTAGAATGATCCATCTAAGAAGGTACTGTTAAAATCCTATTTTGCAGATGAGAAAACTGAGGGCCAGAAAGGTAAAATGATTTGTCCAGGATCATAGAAATGCTTTGTAAATCTTTAAGTGCTGTATAAATGCTAACTATTAGCTATCAGTGAAGCTGGGTCCATAAGTAGCCACTGCACTTCCAGCCTGAGCAAGATAGAAGAAATCTCAAAATTCAAAAAATAATAAAAATAACTAAGAGGTCAAACTCATTAAAAGGTGCTTATCCATAGCCCACTTCTTCCCTCATTTCCGATATAACCCCTTTGACAGAAGTATGACCTTTCTGCATCCCTCTGACCTAGCACTGAAACCTGGGATTCCCCTGTGGTCCTGAGACCTCTTCAGCTTCCTTTCCATATCTCATCCTTTTTTTCATTCCTCCTGGGCTCTGCCTTATGCAGTTGGCTGGTTTTGTTGCTACTGTGGACAGTGTCTGATAACCTCACTAGGAACCAGGCCATCCCAGGACAGGTTGTCACAGGATGTCCAGGGCAAAGGCAACCCTGAGAAACATTACCTGATAGACTTTGTCTACCTTCAGATCTTCTAGCGATGGGTATAAAACAGACATGGTGGTATCCAATGAGTTACCTATGGAACAAAAACAAATACAACATGCTATGAGATAGAATCAAAGAGAAAAAACAAGATTACAGAGGCTCTGCGTTGTGGTAATCATTAGGTGGATCACTGTATAGAGACTGGATCTGGTTGATATTTTATAGTCCCTTGATAGTGGCTTAATTTCATAAAGAGATTAATTTTGTAATATATTTCTATTTTGAAGTACCAAGTAAGATATTTCAGATACCATATAGGATACCTAAAAATAAATTATCTTGAAATGAGAGTGGATCTGGAGTTCAAATCCAAGTTGGGCAAGTCATTTGGCCTATAATTGCCTTACTTTCCTCATCTGTAAAATGAGGATAATAATGACATCTGCCTCCCAGGGCTGTTGTAAGAATAAAATGAGATGATATTTATTAAGTACTTTGCAAAACTTAAAGCTCTAAATAAAAAAAAAAAAAA
>JAJPUD010019859.1:9777-25765 GCA_023553655.1 Myrmecobius fasciatus
GAGAGCGTGTATATCTCTTTAAGGTTTGGAAAAACCGTGGCTAAAGCTCTTTGCCCTGGGGCAATTTGGCAAATTAATTTGAGGTGCTGGGCCGGTGGGGGCTAGGACTAAGATGAATTACTCCTTAAACAAGGCAAGTCTGCCAGAACACCTGCCCTCAATCTGAGCAGAGTGTCCCGAATACCTCAGATAAAGTCCAGGTGTTTGGAGTTTGGAGTTTGGAGTTTTTGCCACTTTGAGCTGAGTCCAAACCCTCACTTCCGGGCTACACCAGTCTTTATCCCTCTGTCTGAGTTAGACAAACCTGATGTGAAGTTCTTCAGAGATATTAGCAAGCAGTATCCACGTATTTCTGAATTCGTTGACTTGAAGCTTAGTTCAGAGGCTTATTTTATTGTTGATTTGAGAGAAGATCGGAGATGGAGAGAGTCATGTTTTCACTCCGCCATCTTGGCTCTGCCCCCCGAAAAAAGACTACTAATCATTTCAAGGAAAAGCCCATTTATTCCAATACTTTCCAGTGTTTTTAATAGGAATGGGTGTTGGATTTTATCAAAGGCTTTTTCTGCATCTATTGAGATAATCATATGTTTTTTGTTAATTTGATTATTAATAAAATTGATTAAGCTAATAGTTTTCTTAATATTGAACCAGCCCTGCATTCCTGGTATAAATCCCATTTAGTCATGGTGTATTATCCTGGGGATAACTTTCTGTAATCTTGTTGCTAAAATCTTATTTAAAATTTTTGCATCAATATTCATTAGGGAAATGGTTCTATAGTTTTCTTTTTCAGTTTTCTCCCTACCTGATTTAGCTATCAGTATCTGTGTCATAGAAGGAATTTGGTAGTACACCTTCTGTCCCTATTTTCTCAAATAGTTTGTATAGTATTGGAATTAATTGTTCTTTGAATGTTTGGTAGAATTCACATGTAAATCCATCTGGCCCTGGAGATTTTTTCTTAGGGAGTTGGTTAATAACTTGTTCTATTTCTTTTCCTAATATGGGGCTATTTAAATAATTTATTTTTTCTTATGTTAACCTAGGCAATATATATATATATATATATATTTGTAGATATTCCTCCATTTCATTTACATTATCAAATTTATTGGCATAAAGTTGTGCAAAGAAACTCCTAATTATTACTCTAATTTCCTCTTCATTGGAGGAAAGTTCTCCCTTCTCATTTTTGAGATTAACAATTTGATTTTCCTCTTTCCTTTTTCTAATCAAATTAACTAAAGGCTTATCCATTTTTTTTCATAAAACCAACTCTTAGTTTTATTTATTAACTCTATAGTTTTCTTATTTTCAATTTTTTTGATCTCCCCTTTAATTTTCAGAATTTCCAATTTGGTACTTAATTGAGGGTTTTTAATTGGGTCTTTTTCTAGCTTTTTTAATTGTAAGCCCAATTCATTGATCTTCTCTTTCTCTGTTTTATGCAAGTAAGCATCTAGAGATATAAAATTACCCCTTATAACTGCTTTAACTGTGTCCCACAAATTTTGGTATTTTGTCTCATTATTGTCATTCTCCTGGATGAAATTATCAATTGTTTCTATAATTTGCTCTTTCACCCATTCATTCTTCAGGATTAGATTATTTAATTTCCAATTAACTTGTGGTCTGTTTTCTCTATGCCTTATATTACATGTGAGTTTTATTGAATCATGATCTGGGAAGGATGAATTTACTATTTCTGCTTTTCTACATTTGATTTTGAGGGTTTTATTCCCTAACACATGATCAATTTTCATATAAGTTTCATGAACCCCTGAGAAAAAAGTATACTCCCTTCTATCACCATTCAATTTACTCCAGAGATCTATCATACCTAACTTTTCTAGCCTTTTGTTTACCTTCCTAACTTCTTTCTTATTTATTTTGTGATTTAATTTATCTAATTCTGAGAGAGCAAGTTTGAGATCCCCCACTAGTATGGTATCACTGTCTATTTCTACTTGCATCTCTGTTAGTTTCTCCTCTAGGAATTTGGATGCTATACCACTTGGTGCTTATATGTTTAGTACAGATACCGGTTCATTGTCTATGGTACCCTTTAGTAAAATATAGTTTCCTTCCTTATCTCTTTTAATTTGATCTATTTTTGTTTTTACTTGATCTGAAATAAGGATTGCTATCCCTGCCTTTCTTTGTTCACCTGACGCATAGAAGGTTCTGCTCCAGCCCTTTACATTCACTCTCTATGTATCTCTATGTTTTAGATGTGTTTCTTGTAAACAACATATTGTAGGATTCTGGCTTTTAATCCAGTCTGCTCCCCACTTCTGTTTTATGGGAGAGTTCATCCCATTCCCATTCACAGTTAAAATAACTATATCTGTATTCCCTGCCATCTTATTTACCCAGAGTTATGATTTTCTCTTCCCTTTCCCCTCTTTCCCTTCCCCCCTCCCTAGTACTTTTATTTTTCATGACCCCCTCCCACCAACAGTCCTCCTCGCTTTGCAATCCCTCCCTCCCATTTATACCTTTCCCCTAATCCTTCTATTAGTTTATCCCTTTCCTTTCCTCCTTTCCCTCCCACATTCCCACAAGGAGGGTCAGGCCTTTCTTTGAAGCCAAATGTGTCTGATATACTCTCTTAGAGTCTAATCTAATGAGAGTAAGATTTACACAATACTCATCACCCTCCCTATTTTCCCTCAATTATATTAGATCTTCTATGTCCTTTTATGAAATTGTACCTTATTTTACCTCCTTTATTTTTACTTTATTTTGCCGCCTTCCTCCCCCCTTTTTCAGTATGGTATCCCTTCCACCTCTGATTTCCTTTGCATTATTATCAAAGAAAAATCGAATTATACCTCCATTCTTTAAGGATACCTATAGTAGAAATATAGTTTTCAAGAGTTCTTTCCTTTTTACCTTTTTATGCTTCTCTTGAGTTCTGTATTTGGAGGTCAAATTTTTTTTTTGTTCAGATCTGGTCTTTTCATTAGAAATAGGTGAAATTCTCCTGTATCATTGAATGACCATCTCCTTCCCTGGAAGATGATGCACATTCTATCTGGATAGCTTATTCTTGGCTGTAATCGGAGTTCTTTTGCCTTTCGGAATATCTGATTCCAGGCCCTTCGATCCTTTGATGTGGAAGCTGACAGATCTTGTGTAATTCTAATTACAGTTTCTTGGTATTTGAACTGTTTCTTTCTAGCTGCTTGTAATATCCTTTCCTTGGTGTGATAGTCCTGAAATTTGGCCATGATATTCCTTGGGGTTTTAATTTTGGGGTCTCTTTCTGGAGGTGATCGGTGAATTCTTTCAATGCCAATTTTGCCTTCTGATTCTAAAACATCAGGGCAATTCCCTTTCATAATTTCCTGGAAGATAGCATCAAGGTTCTTCTTTTCATCGTGGCTTTCAGGGAGTCCAATAATCCTTAAATTGTCTCTCCTGGATCTGTTTTCCAAGTCAGTTGTTTTTCCTAGGAATTATTTCATATTTTCTTCTATTTTTTTTCATTTTTTTGATTTTGTTTGACTAATTCTTCAAATCTTTTTGAGTCATTTACTTCTATTTGTTCAATTTTAATTTTTAAAGTATTATTTCCTTCAGTTATATTTTTTAGCTCCTTTTGTAGCTGGCCAGTTGAATTTCTTGATTCAATGCCTTCTTTTTCCATTTTTCCAATTTTATTTTTCAATGAATTGTTATCTTTTTCCAATTCACCAATTTTGTTTTTCAGTGAATTGTTGTCTTTTTCCAATTCACCATTTATATTTTCCAGTGTATTTGTGATTTTTTCCAATTCACCAATTTTGTTTTTCAGTGAAATGTTTTCTTTTTCCAATTCACCAGTCCTGTTTTCCAGTTTTTGATGTATCTGTTGCCCTGATCTCAATTTATTTCCCCATTCTTCTTCTAGCTCTCTTTTGAGATTCTTTATGCAATCTTCCACGTAAGTTTTCTGAAAGGGAGACCAGCTTAAGTCCGCCTTTTTGGCTTTATCTGGGATTGTTTTCAGAATCTCAGGATCTGGGGACTGCTCTATTTTTTCTCCGTAAAAGCTGTCTATGGTGAGAGATTTCTTCTGCTTCTTACTCATGATCACCATGATCACCATATCAGTCACCAGCAGGGAATACTGCCTCAGTTTCTATTTGCCCTGAGGCAGTTTGCTGAGTTGAGTTCTGGTCTGAGGCTGGGCAGCTAGATCTGCACTAGGACCATGCTTTCAGCTGCTCTCAATCCACCCTTTACCAAAGGCAGATCTGCCAAAGCACCTGCCCAGAAGCAGAGCAATGTGGCCCAGGAGTCTTCCAGGGGCTTCCTGGGTGCCTAAAATCCACCTCTGTCACAGCCTGATTCCCGCCCTGTGTGCTGGCTTCTGATTGTGACCAGCAGCCGATTCCCCTGAGACTAACCTCTGGAGTTTATTCAAAGTGGATTGTTGATAGAAGTGCATTGTAGTCCAAGTGTTTTGTAGCGCCCTCACTCCCGAACCAATTCGGAGGCTCAATTTGTCTGCGTCTGAGGGAAGGTCTCAGTAGCTCACAGAAAACGCTGTCTGCAGTTCGCCATCTTGGCTCCATCCTCCTACATCTTTCTATTGACATATTGATAATTATTATATTAGAATAATTTTCCTATCATATCAATAACAAAACAAACAGAAATCATATGCTCATCTCAAGAGAGCCTGAAAAAGTTTTTGACAAAATACAGCACCTATTCCTATCAAAAACACTGTAGAGAATAAAGATAAAGGGATCTTTCCTTAAAATAAAAAGCAGTATATATCCAAAAACTATAGCAAGCATTATTTGAAATGGAAAGAGGCCTGATGCATTTACAATAAGATTAGGGGCAAAACAAGGATATCCATTATCACCACTATTATTCAACATTGTTCTAGAAATGCTGTCGTTAGCAATAAGTAAAGAAAAAGAAATTAAAAGAATTAGACTAACCAATGAAGAAATGAAACTATTACTCTTTGCAGATTATATGATGCTATATTTAGAAAAACCCAGAAAATCATCAAAAAATCTACTAGAAACAATTCACAACTTTAGCAAAGTTGCAGGATGTAAAATAACCCCCCACAAATAATCAGTATTTCTCTATATATTATTGATAAAGCACATTAACCACAGATAGAAAGTGAAATTCTATTTAAAATTACTATAAACAAAATAAAATACTCGGGGGTCTACCTGCCAAGAGAAACTCCAGGACTATAGGAATGCAATTACAAAATACTTCTCACACAGATAAAGACAGATCTAAACAGATTGGAAAATAGTCATTGTTCATGGATAGGCCAAGCCAATATAATAAAAATGACAATTCTGATACTTGTTAAGAGCAATACCAAACTGCCAAAACATTATTTTATATAACTAGAAAACTAATAATAAAATCCATCTGGAAAATAAAAGGTCAAGAATATCAATGGAGTTAATGAAAAAATACAGAGGATGGTAGCAGTACCAAACCTAAAACTATATCATAAAGTAGAATAATCAAAACCATTTGGTATTGGCTAAGAAATAGAGTGGTGGATCACTGGAATAGCTTAGATTCACATGACACAACATTCAAGGCCTTTAGCAAACTAATGTTTCATAAATTCCCAAACTCCAGCTTCTGAAATAAGAACTCACTATTTGACAAAAATTCCTCGCAGAACTGGAAAATAATATGTCAGAAATCTGGCATAGACATCTCACACCCCATACCAAAAGAAGGTCAAAATGTATACAGGATTTGGGCACAGAGGATGATACCATAAACAAATTAGTATAACAAGGAATAATTTACCTATGAGATCTTTGGAGAAGGGAAGAATTTATGACCAAAGAAGAACTGGAGAACACAATGAAAGGTAAAATGAACAACTTTGATTACATTAAACTAAAAAGGTTTTGCACAAACCAACCCAACAGAAATAAGATTGAAAGGGAAATATGAAGCTGGGAAAAAATTTCTACATAGCCAATATTTGTGATAAAGGTCTTGTTTTTAACATATATAAGGAACTGTGTCAAATTGATAAAAATATAAGTCATTCCCCAATTGACAAACGGTGAAAGGATGTGAACAGACAATTTTCAGATGACAAAATTAAAGCCATTTGTAGTTATATGAAAAAATGCTCTAAATCACTATTGATTAGAAAAATGGAAACCAAAACAATTCTGAGATACCACTTTATACCTCTCAGATTGGCTAAGATGGCAGGAAAAGATAATGATAATTATTAGAGGGGATATGAGATATGGGACAACTGGAACACTAATACATTGCTGGTGGAGTTGTGAAATGATCCAACCACTCTGGAGAGTAATGTTGAAGTATGCCAAAGGAATTATCAAACTGTGCATAATAACCTTTGATCCAGCAGTGTTCCTACTGAGGAACTCAAAGAAATGATAAAAAAGAGAAAAGGACCTATGTGCGTAAAAATGTTTTTAGCAGCCCTTTTTGTAGTAGCAATAAACTAGAATTTGAGGGGCTATTGTTCATTTGGAGAATGGCTGAACAAGTTGTGGTACATGAAGGTAACGAAATATTGTTCTTTAAAAATGATGAACAAGCTAATTATAGAAAGGTCTGGAAAGATTTACATGAACTGGGTCTGAGCGAAACAAGTAGAACCAGAAATACATTGTGCACAATAACAACAAGAAAGTGTTTCTTATATAATAATATAATCAATAATCAACTATGAAAGACTTCGTTTTTCTCAGTGGTTCAGTGATTCAAAGCAATCCCAATAGGCTTTGGACAGAAAATGCCATCTGCATCCAGAAAAAGAAATAAGGAGACTGAATGTAAATCAACTCATGCTATGTTCACTCTTTCCCCCCTTTTTTTCTCTCTTACAGTTTTTCCTTTTTGCTCTGATTTTTCTCTCCAACATGATTTGTAAAGCAAAGCAAATAAATAAGCAAAAAATAATTTCCCTTACATTAACTAAAGCTGACCATTTTCAACTTCTATCTACTGATCTCAGTGCTGTCTCCCAGTTCTTTCTTGTGAGATAAAATACAGAACTTCATTCTCATTTCTAAATGACAGTTCTTCAGTATCTGAAGACATCTGTCATTCACTTCTGTCCAAATTCTGTCTTCTCACTTCCAGGCTAAATAACTTAAGTTGCTTCCACTAATTCTTATATTCTATGGCCATCCTGGACACCCTTCTGTAGATGCTGTGTAGCTAAATAAATACACAAACACATTCACATGCATGCATGCATGCACACACAAGTACTATCCTCACACAGTCATAAAGGAAGGATTGCCTTATCATTAGATTATTGATAAGTACATAAGTATATCTGGGTAAAATATAGAAGAACTCAAGCAGTAGTAGGGTACGAGGTTATAAAACGTTATGAGTGGATTATATATTTGGTCTTCCAGGTACCTTTTTCATCATGTAAATTCATCAAATTTAAATTTATTCATGAATTAATGTGTAAGATTTTGTATTCATTCCCACTATATTTAATCTTCTTCTATTTGGCCCCAAGTCAGGAAATTAAGATTTATTTTTGGATATCCTGATTCCATTATCAAATGAGTTAGAATTGAATAAGTCTAATGGAAAGATAAAAAGTCAAAAAAATAAATTTCTACAGCAAATGATTTTAAAACTTGAGGCATCTTCTAATTGGGACCACAAAAAGATAAACATATTTCTCTAATTCAAATAGAATTTTTACAACAATTGATAATATAATAGGGAACAGAGACATTGCAAATAAATGTAAAAAGAGAAATAATACATACATTCGGTAGCCATGATGATCTGAGTTCATATCCTTTGTCTGATACATTGAATCCCTCAGAACCCTCAGACAACTGCATAAACAAGAAAAAACAAAATAATTTAGTTAAGGGAAAACAAATAAAAACTGATCCAATGGAGACAATGCTATTTGAAATGATTAGTGAATCAAAGAACAAAGCACAAATATGATTAATAACTATGTAAAAGAAAATGTTAATGATAATGGCAAAATCCAAAAGTTTCTGTGATATAACTAAAATAGTTCTAAGATAAGAAATCATATCCTTAAAAAATAAAAAAAATTCACTTATAGGCAGAGTCACAAGGATCTATCCACAATGTTTGCCTTTTCATTGTCACTTTTACTATCTTCCCACCTTCACTCCATTTCCTGTTGCACCTTCAGAAAGAAGTCTTTTATGGGTCTTTCTGCTATTATTCTATTGCTTTGCTGTTTCCTTTTATTCATTTCTCCTGTACTTCTGTTTTTTGCAGAGTTCGTGAATCGAATAATCTCTTCAGTTATGATTTTCTTTCTAAAAATGACAGAAACTATTGTTGAATATTCATCTTCAGCACTATATAGTTAATTTTGGATTTGTAATTTTAGTACCATTTGTATCATATTATTCCATACCATCATATTTTTGGATCATGTTATTTCATACCTTCATATTTTTTAATCGGTATAGAATAGTCTTGCAATATTCTAATATATTTGCCTTTATTTTTGATGTTTTTCTTTTCTCCCATGGTGCTGTTACTTGTAATTTGTTACTTCTGAATTGAATTGTTAAATTTAACCACTCTGTGTTTTGAAGTTTGCAGTTTTGAGTCTTCATTTTTTTCCTTGAAGTATTCTGTGAAATCTTTAAATTGAAATTTCATTTTCTATATTTAGAAATTATGGACAATTCTATTATTTCTCTCATTTTGGTGATTTTTGTTTCTTTGTTTTGTTATTTTTCCATATCATTTTTTTTGGAAAACATAGAATACTTAGAGTGACTATCTATGTCTCCTATCTTCAAACTCAGTGTATTTCTTTGCATAGTGAGTATATTTCCTTTTTAATGTTTTTTTTTCTTATTTTCTTTTAGGTAGTCCTTTGCTTCCACACATTTGCATTGCAAATCTATTGTTTTGTCTTTTGTTTCTGGTTAATTTTTGCAATTTCTGATCATGTTTTGTTGTTGCACAGGACATAATTTGACTTTCATGTTCTAATTTTTCTTTTAAACACTTCAGTGGCATCTTTTTATAATTCCATGTTCTCCTTAAATTTCACAGAATCCTCTGTAACATAAAGTGTTGTATCATTTCATCTCATTTTGCATCATATATTCATTGATACCTGAAATTATTTGCTAAATTTTGAGGTCATATTCAATTTTGTCACTGTTTTGCTGTTGGTAGTGTTGATTTTTTGGTTAATGTTCAAATTCTTTGATATTCTTTTTATTCATGAAATATTTGGTATTTTTAGTACCAATCCTTTAATTTATCACTCATTTTCTGATACCCTCCCATTTGTTTGTGACTTCTTTGACAATGAAGTAACTCAGCCTCTGCTTATATTGGGCACTTCAAAGTTCACCATTTTAGATCCCTGCCCCAGCTGATTCTGGCCCAGCTAGATGATGTGATCTTTTTCTCAGGCTTAGTGCAGGGCTACACAGGGGCACACATATACTTAATCTGCTTATTATTTGGCCACAAATTAGTTTTTTCTTGTTTTAAATCAAATTTATTTGTTTGTAATATTTATTAAATAAAAATCACTTTAAGTTCTAAAGTTCTCTCCCTGCTTCTAATCCCTTCCCCACAAATTAAAAGAAGAAAGACATATCAAAGTATTTATACATGTGAAATCGTGTTTTCTATATTTCTATATTAGTCACATTGAAAAAAATAAAACAAGGACAATTTAAAAAGTGAAACAATTACAATTCAACCTGCATTTCAACTTTATCAGTTCTTTTTCTGAAAGTGGATAGGATTTTTAATTATGAGTCCTTCAGAATTGTCTTAGATAAGTATTTTAACATAATTAACATGTACTGGATATCCTGCCATCTAGGGGAGGGGTGGGGAGTAGGGGGGGAAATTTGTAAGAGAAAGCTTTGTAAGGGTTAATGTTGAAGAATTACCCATACATATGTTTTGCAAATAAAAAAAAATTGTCTTGGATAATTGTATTTAATTGAATAGTTAATTCATTTACAATTGATCGTCATATAATACTAATGTTACTGCATACAATAAACAGATTCTGTTTTCTTTAGTTTGCATCAGTTCATGTGTCTTCTAATGTTTTTTTAAACCATCTCGTTTATAATTTCTAATAGCATATTTTATCACAGTTATATGCCATAGGTATCAATTCAGATCTCAGATAATGCAAAATTAAAAAATTAAAGATTTTACTAAAAGAGATAAGGAAGGAAAGTACATCTTGATAAAGGGTTCTGTAAACAATGAAGTAGTAATGATACTGAATGTGTATGTACCAAGAGGTAGAGCAGCCAAATTCCTATAAAATATTTTAAGCCCAATACAGGAAGAAATAGACAGAAAGAATATACTAGTTGGTGCCCTCGACTTTCCCTTCTCAGAATCAGACAAATTAACCACAGAATAAACAAGAAAAAAAAATTGGAAGTTAATAGAATCCCAGAAAATCTAGATATGATGCATCTCCGCAGAAAATTGAATAGGGATAGAAAGGAATACACTTTTTTTCTTGGCAGTACAGGGCACCTTCACAAAAAATGATCATGTATTAGGGCATGAAAATCTCACTATCAAATGCAGAAAGGCAGAAACAATATTGCTTCCTTTTCAGACCATGATGCAATAAAAATCATATTTAATTAAGTGGCAGAAAAAGATAGACTAAAATCAATTGGAAATTGAATAATCTATTTGGAAAGAATGAGTGGGTCAAACAACAAATCACAGAAACATTCTAAAATTGCATCCAAGAGAATGACAATAATGAGAAAATATACCAAAACTTATGGAAAGCACTTCTTAGGTGAAATTTTATACCTTTAAATAGTTACATGAGTAAAATAGAGAAAGAGAACATAAATGAATTGGGCATACAGCTAAAAAAATAGAAAAAGAACAAATTAAAAACCCCAATAGAAATTCTGAAACGCAAATGAGACATTAATGAAAATGAAACTAAGAAAACTATTGAACTAATAAATAAAACTAAGAGTTGGTTTTATGGGGGGTGGACAACAAAATGTATAAAACTTTGGTTAATTTGATTAGAAAAAGAAAGAAAAAAAATCACTAGCATCAAAAATACAAATGGTGAACTTTCTACCAATGACAAAGAAATTAAATCAATAATTATGAGCTATTTTGCCCAACTGTACAGCAGCAGTTATGACAATCTAATATAAATGGATGAATATTTACAAAATATAAATTGCCCAGATTATCAGAAGAAATTATTTAAATAGTCCAAATTAAAAAAAAAGTAATTAAACAAGACACTAATGAATTCTCTAAGAAAACATCTCCAGGGTCAGATGGATTCACATGTGAATTCTACCAAACATTTAAAGAACAATTAATTCCAATATTATGTAAACTATTTGGAAAAAAAAAAGTAAAGAAAGAATGCTGTCAAATTCCTACTATAACCCAAATGTGGTACCAATACTTAAACCAGAAAGAGCCAGAACAGAGAAAGAAAATTACAGACCAATCTGCCTAATGAATATTGATGCAAAAGTTTTAAATAAAACATTAGCAGAGATTATAGAAAGTTGTCCCCAGGATAATGCACTATGACTAAGTAGAATTCATACCAGGAATGCAACACTCATTCAATATCAAGAAAACTATTACCATTTTTGACCATATTAATAACAAAACCAACAGAATCATATGATAATCTCAATAAATGCAGGACAAGTTTTTGGCAAAATGCAGCACCCATTTCTATTAAAAATGCAAGTGTACATAAAGATAAAGGCATTTTTCAATAAATAATAAGCCTTATCTATGGAAAATCAATAGAAAGCATTATTTGAAATGGATAGAAACTGAAATATTATGCCCAATGAGAACAGGGGTGAAAAAAATGCCTATCATCACCACTTTTATTAAACAATGTTCTACAAAATGTTGAATTTGGCAATAATAAAAACAAAGAAATTAAGGAAGAATAGCCAATGAGGAAATAAAACTATTACTCTTTGCAAATGACATGATAATATACATTGAGAATCTTAGAAAATCATCCAAAAACCTATTTTTAAAAAAAATCAAAGTTTTAGCAAAGTTGCAGAACATAAAACAAGCCAACACAAATCATCGTCATTTCTCTATATTACTGACAAAACCAATCAGCCAGACATACAAAGAGAAATTCCAATTTAAAATAGCTAGGAAAAATAAAATGCTTGGGGGTTTACCTGCCAAGACAAAGCTAAGACCTATAAGCACACAATTACAAAACAGTTCTCACACAAATAAACAGGTACAATTGGAAAAAAATATCAACTGCTAAAGAGTAGACCAAGCTTATTTAATAAAAATAACAATTTTGCCTAAATTGATCTATTTTTTCATTGCCATACCAATCAAACTGCCAAAATTCATCTGGAAGTATAAAACTTCTAGAATGTCAAGGATATTAATGAAAAAACAAATAAAAAGGATGGTGGCATAGCAGTACCAAACCTAATACTATCTTATAAAGCAGAGGTTATCAAAACTATTTTGGTGTTGGCTAAGAAATAGAGTGGTAGATCAGTGGAATAGACTGGATACACACAACTAAATAATCAAGCCTATAGTAATAATCTTATACCTCTAAATTCTAGCTTCTGGAATAAGAACTTTGACAAAAATTGCTGGCAAAACAATTTCTTATTCATTGATGACACATTCCCTATTTTCATTTTTGATATTGTTAATTTTATTTTCTTCTTTTCAAAATAAAATTAAACTAGTATTTTATCTAATAAATAAAACTATGTCCTAATTTTGTTTCAAAATAGTTTTTTTTAATTTTCCATTTTATTAACCTTTTCTTTGATTAAAAAAAATCCTTTCCTCTAAATTCTACCTTCTTTAATTTCTCTCCCCCTACTTCTTGTAGGGCAAGACAGATTTTAATATCCAACTGAATGTGTATGTTAATATTTTTTTGAACTAATTTTGATGAGAGTGAAGTTCAGGTATGTCCAGTGCCTTTCCATTTACCCTTTTCACAGTAAAAATTCTTCCTTGTGTGCCTCTTTTATGTTAGATAATTTCCCCTATTCTTCCTTCTATATTCTCCCAGTGCATCTATATTTGTCATATCTTCTTATTTTTTTGAAATCATCCCATAATCATAAATCCACAAATATGCATTTTATCAATGCATATTCTAACTGCCTCAATAATTACAAAAGTTTTCTACTTATGGATTTTTAAATTTTAAACTTAAGTCACTTAAGATTTCTCTTTCATTGTTTATGTTTTTATGCTTTTCTTTAGTCTTGTTTTTGAATGTCAGATTTTCTATACAGCTCTGATATTTTCATCAAGAATGCCTGGAGGTCCTCTATTTTATTAAAATAATTTCCCCCTGAAAGGAATTAGTCAGTTTTTCTGGATAGGATAATTCTTGCTCTTTTGTTTCCTACATTATCATATACCAAGCTCTTTGTTTCTTTAAAATAGAATCTAATCATTCTTGTGTGACTGACTGAGGATCGATTATATTTGAACTGCTTATTTGTGGCTGCCTGAAATATTGTCTTGATTTGGAAGGTCTGGAATTTGTCTGTAATTTTCTGGGAATTTTCATAGTGGCAATTTTATCAGCAGGTGATTGGTGGGGCCTTTCATTTTCTATTTTAGCCTTTTTTTTCCAGGATATCAAGGGAATTTTCTTTTAAAATTTCTTGTACTGTATGCCAATAAATTTGATAACTTAAGTGAAATGGAGGAATATCTACAAAAATATAGATTGCCCAGATTAACAGAAGAGGAAATAAATTACTTAAATAGTCCAATTTCAGAGAAAGAAATAGAACAAGTCATTAATCAACTCCCTAAGAAAAAATGCCCAGGACCAGATGGATTTACATGTGAATTCTACTAAACATTTAAAAAAACAGTTAACTCCAATATTATATAAACTATTCGAAAACATAGGGAATGAAGGACTCCTACCAAACTCTTTTTATGATACAGACATGGTACTGATACCTAAACCAGGTAAAACAAAAACAGAGAAAGAAAATTATAGACCAATCTCCTTAATGAATATTGATGCAAAAATCTTAAATAAAATATTAGCAAAGAGATTACAGAAAATCATTCCTAGAATAATACACCATGACCAAGTAGGATTTATACCAGGAATGCAAGGATGGTTCAATATTAGGAAAACTATTAACATAATTGACTATATTAATAACCAAACTAACAAAAACCATATGATAATCTCAATAGATGCAGAAAAAGCATTTGATAAAATCCAACATCCATTCCTATTAAAAACATTAGAGAGTATAGGAATTAATGGACTTTTCCTTAAAATAGTCAGTAGCATCTATTTAAAACCATCAGCTCGCATCATATGTAATGGTGATAAACTGGAACCATTCCCAATAAGATCAGGGGTGAAACAAGGTTGCCCACTATCACCATTACTGTTCAATATTGTATTAGAAATGCTAGCCTTGGGATTAAGACAAGAAAAAGAGATTAAAGGAATTAGAGTAGGTCATGAGGAAACCAAATTATCACTCTTTGTAGATGATATGATGGTCTACTTAGAGAACCCTAGAGAATCAACTAAAAAACTATTAGAATTAATCCACAACTTTAGCAAAGTTGCAGGATACAAAATAAATCCACATAAATCATCAGCATTTTTATACATCACCAACAAAATGCAACAGCAAGAGATACAAAGAGAAATTCCATTCAAAATAACTATCGATAGTATAAAATATTTGGGAATATATCTGCCAAGGGAAAGTCAGGATCTATATGAGCAAAACTACAAAACACTCTCCACACAAATAAAGTCAGATCTAAACAATTGGAAAAACATCAAGTGCTCTTGGATAGGTCGAGCGAATATAATAAAGATGGCAATATTACCTAAACTAATCTATCTATTTAGTGCTATACCAATCAAATTCCCAAGAGATTATTTAACTGAACTAGAAAAAATAACAACAAAATTCATCTAGAAAAACAAAAGGTCAAGAATTTCAAGGGAATTAATGAAAAAAAAATGCAAATGAGGGTGGCCTAGCTGCACCAGATCTAAAACTATATTATAAAGCAGTGGTCACCAAAACCATTTGATACTGGATAAGAAATAGAGTAGTGGATCAGTGGAATAGGTTAGGTTCACAGAACAAAATACTCAATGAAAATTGTAATCTAGTGTTTGATAAACCCAAAGACCCCAGTTTTTGGGATAAAAACTCACTATTTGACAAAAACTGCTGGGATAATTGGAAACTATTCTGGAAGAAATTAGGCATTGACCCACACCTAACACCATATACCAAGATAAGGTCAAAGTGGATTCATGATCTAGGCATAAAGAATGATATTATAAACAAATTAGAACAAGGTAGGTTGGTTTACCTCTCAGACCTGTGGAGGGGGAAGGAATTTGTGACCAAAGAAGAACTAGAGGTCATCATTAATCACAAAATAGATAAGTTTAACTATATCAAGTTGAAAAGTTTTTGTACAAACAAAATGAATGCAGACAAGATTAGAAGGGTACCAGTAAACTGGGAAAATATTTTTACATCCAAAGGTTCTGATAAAGGACTCATTTCTAAAATATATAGAGAATTGACTCAAATATATAAGAATTCAAGCCATTCTCCAATTGACAAATGGTCAAAAGATATGAACAGACAATTTTCAGACAAAGAAATTGAAACTATTTCCGGTCACATGAAAAGGTGCTCCAAGTCACTATTGATCAGAGAAATGCAAATTAAGACAACTCTGAGATACCACTACACACCTGTCAGATTGGCTAAAATGACAGGAAATGATAATGATAACTGTTGGAGGGGATGTGGGAAAACTGGGACACTGATACATTGTTGGTGGAACTGTGAACGGATCCAACCATTCTGGAGAGCAATTTGGAGCTATGCTCAAAAAGTTATCAAACAGTGCATACCCTTTGACCCAGCAGTGTTTCTACTGGGCCTAT
>JAJPUD010019860.1:5741-18525 GCA_023553655.1 Myrmecobius fasciatus
TTTTTTGCTTCAGAATCAGTCTAGAGGCTTCATATTTTGTTGGTTTGAGGGGAGGTTAGAGGAGGTTACAGAGAATCCTGTCTGATCTCCGCCACCATGGCTCCACAACAGTAGTGGTTTGTGATTCCCTGCTAAGGGGAATTGAGGCAGAATTGAGAGCGAGACAACCTTCCACCTGGGATCTAGACAACAATCCCTTGTCTATGATCAGAATACAAACAAAATTCATCCTGCTCTCCATGTCAATTGAGATTTTGAGCCTTGGTTGGTGTTTTTTTTTTTTTTAAATAGTGTTTTATTTTTCCAGATTTCTCCAAATACATGCAAAGATGTTTTCAACATTTACCTTTGCAAAACTTTGTGTTCCAAATTTTTGTCCCTCTCTCCCCTCCTTTTTCCTCCCTGAGACAGCAAGCAATCCAATATAGGTTAAACATGTACAATTCTTCTAAACATTTCCATTTTCATGCTGTGCAAGAAAAATCAGATCAAAAGGGAAAAACATAAGAAAGAAAAAAAATTCGCAAACAACAAAAAAGTTGAAAATTCTATACTTTGATCCACATTCAGTCTTCATAGTTCTCTCTCTGGATGTAGATGTCACTTTCCATCCCAAGTCTATTGGGATTGCCTTGAATCACCCTATTTGTTGAAAAGAGCCACAACTGATCATCGTCTAGTCTTGTTGTTGCCATGTATAATGATCTCCTGGTTCTAATCGTTTCACTCAGCATCAGTTCATGCAAGTCTCTCCAGGCCTCTCTGAAATCAGCCTGCTGGTTGTTTCTTACAGAACAATCATATTCCATGAAATTCATATACTATAAATTATTCAGCCATTCTCCAATTGATGGGCATCCACTCGGTTTCCAGTTTCTAGCCACCGCAGCCCCCTTGTTCTTTAAGCTTTTTTAAGTGTTTGCAGATTATTTTACCAGGTTGTAGTCACTTCTTTTCTTCACAAGTCCCCACCCATCTACTCTCTGTGGGATTAGTCGCTTCTCTTTTACTAATTTGTTTTTACCCACCAGTTTCCTTGATTAAATGCCAGGAGTTCTAGTCCTAATTCTTCCCTTAGTTAGGTATATGGCCTTGGGCAAGTAAGTGCCTTCCCTTACTTTCTGAGGCTCCCTGTTTCCTCCTCAGTGAAACGAGGAAGTTAGATTCAATGAACCTTAAGGCCCTCTGTGGTTCTGAATCCTCTCATCATCCTGCCTTCCCCAAAGGAGTTATCTTCCCTGAAGTTCCTGTCATCGGACACAAAAAGCTAAGCTGACACTCAGTAAATGTCAATTCACTGCCACACTCTCACACCCACCCATAAGCACATGTCACATATAAACACACGCCCAGAGTTGGCATCTGAGATGCTGGTGGGCATATAGCACCCGGGGAGCTTTCAGAAGGCTACGTTTTTGTCCTGTCTGCTCTAGGCTGAATTCATGGTTTTTATCCACTCCTTTTGTCCCCGCTACCTTGTTTATAGGTTCAGAGGAGCGTTCCAGCGTTGAGGTCATCATCCTGGTTTGTACTGGCCTGGCAGCCACCCTCTTCTGGCTCCTCTTGACCCTGGTCATTCGAAAACTCAGAAAGGTACGAGGGAAGCACTTGAAGGGCAAAGTTGAGGCAACCGGATGTATGTTGCCAGAGACTTCTGAAAGATCTTTGGTGAAAGGTGGGTTGGAAGGCTCTGGCTGGGAGAGAGACATCTGGTCGGTATACTCTAGCAGTATGACCCTGGGCAAGTAATTTTTAGCTTGCTCATTTCCAGCCTCCCGGGGCTGTATGAGGACCAGATGAGATTGTCTTTGTCAACGTCATAAACGTAGTCAGTTTTATGACTTATTAGCCGCTACTCTTCTCTACCATGTGGGTTTGAAGGCGCCAATCTTTCCACCAAGTAGTAATTGACATTTTCCCCGACTCTTGTTCCCTCCCAAGGGCGAGAATAGTTTCTAAGTCCTTTTGCTGTGCTGAGGATCCCAGAAGAGAAAAAATTTAGCCAACAGTAAAGAGGGTCAGAGCTCAGCCAGCCAACTCGTTTCCTGAGCAGCATTTGGGGTTTGAGGAAGGAAAATACCGCACAGGGAGGGCTTCCAAAAGCAGGCAGTGACTAGCAAAGAATGCCCTCTATAACCTCACCAATGAGATGCTGTCTGGCTGCTTTTTGAAGACAGGAAACTCCCTCCTGAAGACAATCCATTCTGATTTAGGCCCCCTGTGAGGAGGGGGGGTCACAATCTGCCCCCCCCCCCCCGGAGCCAACTAGGACAGAGATTGGCTGAGCTGAGAGGGATCTTAGAGCGCAGCATTTCAGAACTGGCTAGCTCTTACAATGGAGAATGTTAGCACCAGGAAATACCTTAGAATATAGAATAGCTAAGCTAGAAGGACTCTTAGAACACAGAATGTTCTAGTAAGAGGGACCTAGAACATAGGGTGTCAAAACAGCCAGAGTTTTAGCACCTAGAATGTCAGAGATTAGAGCACAGAATATCAGAGTGGGGTGAGACCTTTGAAGATTTTAAGAACATAGACCGTCCGAGCTAACTCCTTGCCGCCATGCTAGAACATCGATTGGCTTTGACCTGCCAAGCCACTAGTGAAGGGAGAGGGAACGGGAGTGACCTGGTTTTCTTTCTCGCCTTGCAGCCTGATGCCCCTGACATCAAAACAGGCTATCTGTCCATCATCATGGACCCTGAAGAGGTGCCTCTTGATCAGCAATGTGACCAACTGCCTTACGACAGCAACAAATGGGAATTCCCCAGAGATCGCTTACGGCTGGGTAAGCTACCCATCCTCTTCTCTTCCCTTCCCAGCCTCTTGTTAAGGAGTCCAGAGAAAAAAGCCTTATGGGAGCAAAGGAGGAAGGATCCAAGTATCTGGTAGCACACTCGAGAAGGGATGAGTCTCTGTCGTGTGTCCTTGGCCAAGAGCCCTTCCCATTTACCAAAGACTTGCCACTTACCTTCCCTCTGAGGGAAGAAATGCGAGTATTTGTTCCTCTCCTCATTTTGCAGCCAAGGAAACTGAGGCTCATATCAGAAAAGCATCCCAGAAATGAGACCTCTCAAATATCATCAAGTCCACACTTGGGGCTGGCCAGAGTGCCTCTTTCTTATATCTGGAGAGCACAGGAGGCCAGACTTACTCCATACATGTGCCATTATCTTTAGACTATGGAGAGGAAGTTATTTGGGGTAAAGTCCCGCCTCTTCCACTGACTGACTCTGTGACCTTAGGTGCATCCTTTCCCCTCTGGGCCTCAAATGTAACATTTCAGTGGCTTTAGAATGAGAAGACCCAAATTCCAGTCCTACTTCTGCTAGCTGTGATTCTCTTGACCTCACTTTCTTCTTCTGTAAAATGGGGAGATTGGGCCAGCTGCCCTCCAGGGACTCGACTCTAGAGGTCTCGAAATTCTCCTTGAGATTCACCCCTGCCATTTAAAGCCTCAGGGGGAGGGACTCTTTCTGATCCCCGTCTGCTCGGAGAGTGTCTACAATTGCTTGGTGTCTTGGCTGCGGGGATGGGACTGCTATTGTACTGTGGCAATGATTGCTGCTCCCTTGGGGCTTCCCTGCTTCCTGCTGCTTATTCTCCCCTCTTGCCCCTGAAGGGAAGACCCTGGGTCACGGTGCCTTTGGGAAGGTGGTGGAGGCATCCGCCTTTGGCATTGACAAATCTTCAACCTGCAAAACTGTGGCTGTGAAAATGCTGAAAGGTAATGTTTTCCTTGGCTCCTCCCCAGGGGGACCCTTGCTGAGGAGGCTGGGTGTGAGTGGGTCAAGAGAGCTTTGGAAGGCGGAGAATCAAGGGTCCAAACTTGTCTTTATGCTCACGCTACCGGTGGGAACGGACCTGTCTCCGATTCTGATTTCCCGCTGGGCGCAGGACCCCGTGTTAGCCCAAAGCAGGGGACTGCTAGGCACTACAATGCATAGAGTTCCAGGCCCAGAGTCAGGAAGACCCACGTTCAAATGCTGCCTCAGATACTTCATCCCTGTGGACTCTAGGCAAGTCACTTTACCTCAGTCTGCCTTAGTTTCTCCAATTTTAAAATGGAGCTAATAATAGTACCCACTTTCCAGTGTTATATTGTGAGGATCAAATAAGTTAGTAATTGCAAAGTGGCTGGCACATAGTAAGTGCCAAATAAATGTTGTTGTTGTTGTTATTATTATTATTACAATTGTTAGGCCCAATGGACGTCAGCTGGCAAAGCAGGACAAACAATCCTCCCCCTCCCCCCATGGAGTGACTTTAAAGTTTATGCCCCCGCAAGAAAAGTGAACATTGTCCAAACAAGAGAGGCAATCTGGGCCTGGTTCAGAGATATTAGTGAATCCATCTTGGAGCTGAAAGGTTCCATTCCCTACTGGGTCAAGAAGCTCCTCTGCATAAATACTGACAAAAGAGTCATTCCACCTCCACTGGAAACTTCTTCCCTCTCCTTCCTTCCTCCCTCTTCCCCTCCCAAAAAAAAAACCTGCCTCTAGACCACAGCCCAGAAAGGGCCTCCATTGTGTTGTTTAAAATCCCAGTTAGCCAGCTCATCCCAAAGCGCTTTCCCGCAAGGAGCCCAAAGCCCACAAATGAAGGAAGTGAGAGGAATTGCTCATTCCTTGCAGTAGGAGAGCCTAGGAAAAGGTTCACCCCAATAACATCCAGGCTTCTTTTAGATGCTGACTCTAGTTTTCAGGCCGGTGAGTTTGGGAAGGAACTGGGCACATGCAGCATCTCCCTTTTGCCCCATCAAAGTGCTCTTCAACAACACACAGGAAGCAGCTAGAAAACGGTCTGGTTTGAGGAGAGAGGGGGAGGAAGCAAGCCTGAAAGGGTGCAAACAGAGTTCCAGCCTCCAAGGCAGCTGACCTCAGTTCTAAGTTCTCTTCTGCACTAACCAGCAGCAGGGCCTGGGATAAGTGACTTTACTCCTCTGGGGCCTCAGTTTCCCCTTCTTTGAAATGGGGGGCTGAGAGTGGGACTTAGATGATATTTAAGAACACCCCCCTCCCCAGCGCTGACCTTGTTTGTTCCAAGGTTCCCCTCCCAGCCCTAGTGCTTGCTCTGTGGACTAGCTTTTTAGCATATAGAATGTTAAGATATATCCAGATTTTGCCGGAAGGACCAGCTAAAATGGAAGAGTGCCACGTCGAGCTAAGGGATGGTCTTAATCTTGTAGCTTTCCTCCATCTGTTGGTTTTAAAGCCACATTGGAAAAGCAGAGAAAGAAAGCCCTCTTCCTATGGTCCCTTAGCCATCCGGGATCAGGGGCTACTGAAAACCTTTCAGCTTGGGTGGTGGAAGCCCCTTCCCTGGTGGTCTTACAACCAGTATCTTCTGCCAAGGGATTTAGAGTGGTGGCCCTCTTGGGGGTAATTAATTAGATTTTCCCAAACGATTAAAGGCCATGTATTTGATGACCTCTTCTAACCTCTCTCCTGCCCTGAAAGGGTTAAAGCACAGAGGAAGTCATCACGGAGGCATTCTAAGGAAGGAAAGAGGAAAAGGACTTGAGGCCCAGGGTACCATTTGAGCTCCTCTTGCTGGCAGGCCAGTGGGCCTCAAGTCCCAATTTATCTGTTTATGGTATTGTTTTCTGAGCACAACCACTCATGGTCAGAGGCCCTTCCTGCTGGGATCCTCAGCTGGGTTCATAAACAGGATCTGAGATGCTCCCCCATCCCCCAGCGGCCCAGACAAACAGATATCCCCTTTGCTAACGGTGGCTGCCCTGGGACCTTTTGGCAGAATGCGCAACATCCAATGAGTGCAAAGCCCTGATGTCAGAGCTCAAGATCCTCATCCACATTGGCCACCACCTGAACGTGGTCAACCTGCTGGGAGCCTGCACCAAACCTGGAGGTAAGAGTTCTGAGAGTGAAAACATATCTCTCCCTCTCAACCCCATCGGGACAACCAAATCCTAGGGCAAGGACTGCTTGGTTTGAAGTTAGAGGGCCTGAGTTCAGATCACAGCTCTTCTGCTTATTTATTTTCTGGGTAACCCCGAGTAAGTCGGTTTACCTGTCTGCCTCAGTTTCCTTCTCTGTAAAGGGAGACAATCAACCTATATGACCCATTAAGTTTGAAATCTATGATCCTATGATCCCCAAGAGCCACTGTCCCTTCCAAGATAGCATGCCATTCAAAATAGTATTCCTCTTTCCTCTCCAATGCACTCCGCCCCCCCCAAATGAACCACATCATGCCCAACATAAAACATAAAAATGATTAAGAGGTAGGGCGGTGGATGGTCATCTTCACCACAGTAGGCTCAGTCTATAACGGAGCTCTGTTCTCCTGCCTCTTGTTAGGTCTACAGAAATGAAAATAAGTTCTGTGTGCATAAGGACCGTCTCATTCTTCACCTTTGCATCCCCAGTGCCTGGCGCGCATAATAACCATTTAATAAAGGTTTCTTAATTGAGGAAGAAAGAGTAGACTTGGAGAAAGAAAGCTAACTTCACAACAGTATGATGAGCTTGAGGTCAGAAGAGATTTGAGTTTGCCTTCCACCTTGGACACTTACTAGCTTCAGTTACCTCGTCTATAAAATGGGGATGATTTCTAGAGTTTCTGCCTCGAGGGCCGGCCGCAAAGAAATGCCCATGATGATGATGATGATGATGATGATGATGGTGATGTCCCCTCCCTGCCCCTAACAATGTAACCCTAGTCATCTTTCTGGCCTCAGTTTCTTAGACTAGAAAGTGGGGACACCAGTCTGCTTTTTAGGTTTTTTGGGAGGAAAGGGCCTTGTAACCCTTGATTGTAACCACCCACATCTCATTGCAGTCTGTGATGGAAAGGGTGACAGGGTTGGGATTAGAGGACAAGGCTTTGAATTCTAGCCCTGTCACTTGGTGCTTGTGTGACCTTGGACCTGTCACGTCATTTGTCTAGGCCTCAGTTGTCCTATCTGTAAAATGAGAGAACTGAGAATGTTTAGCCTGGAGAAAAGAGAAGACTCAGGGGTGAGGGTAGGGGGAGATGGGACATGATAATTGCGTTCAGGTACTCAAAGGCCTGTCTCGTAGAGGGGAAATCAGGCAGTGAGAGACAGAGAAAGACTGAACTTTTGCTGGCTCTGCCTCCAATGCCTTGCCATCCTCTTCAATTCTCCTCTCTGCTGCTCCCCAAGGTCCTCATCTCTCCTCCACGGTCCCCATCTCACGACCGCCGTCACCTTTTCTGGTCTCTGTGACCTGCCTTCTCCTGTCCCCTCCACTCCAACCCTCTCCTAAGCTTCCCTTTTGTGCCTCCTGACCTGCCCCTTCTGCATAGGATGGCAGCATCCCAAGACTGCTCAGGGCCCTTTCCCTTCCCTCCTCTCCCAGGGCAGGTCTGCAGTCTTCATGAGCTCTGCGCCTGTCTCTGCCCCTTGGACTCCAGCCTGTGCCATCGCCTATCTCTGCCTATGTGCTCACAGGCATCTCAAGCTCGGCTCTTTGCTCCAGACGTGGCCATTTTTGGGGAAGGCACCGGCACCCTTTTAGTCATCCGTGCTGGAAATGTTGCACTCGTTTTCTCACTCTCGCCTCCGTATCTCCGTCTTAGCTCCCGTTCCCCATGCTTACAATAGGTTCAGTGTGCTACAATGTGCCAGATGCTGTGCTCAATGCTTGGGATGCAAACAAAAAGAGGCAAGAGACAACTTTCAAGGTGTCCACAGTCAAATGGAAGAGATGACCTGCAGACAATTACGTACAAGCATGCCATACATGGGACAAAAAGGAAGTAATCGACCGAGAGGAAGCCTTAGGCTGAAGGGGGGCCAGAGAGATTTCCTGTAAAAAGTGGGATTTCAGCTGGGACTTGAAGACGGCCAGGGAAGCTAGGAGATTGAGGTGAGGAAGGAGTGTATTCTAGGCAGAAGGGCCAAAGGAGCTGGCCAATCTAGTCTAGTCTCTAGGCGGATGGAGTCAAGAGATGATGTAGGACCTTGTCGGAGAAACAATGGGGACAGGGGATAAGATGTAAGACGATTGGAAAGGACAGGCTGAGAAACAGTCTCATCAGGCATCGTTGCCCTCGAGGATTGGCTGTGAAGGGTCAGACTTTCAGCCAGACCAGTGTCCCGGGGGAGCTGCTATTCCCAGAGTTCTCTGGTTCACAGTCCTGAGCCATCTCTGCGTGTGGCAGACGAGCTGGGGGTGGATAACGGTTCAACTGCTGAGGTTTTCTCAAGTGTAAGAAAATGGATTCTAAAGCGTAGGGGTCCCACGCCCAGGGATGTCCCTGAGGACCATGTTTGAGTAGCTGGGTGACTCAATAGCAGCTCCCACATTTA
Source organism: Myrmecobius fasciatus (assembly GCA_023553655.1). Lineage (NCBI taxonomy): Eukaryota > Metazoa > Chordata > Mammalia > Dasyuromorphia > Myrmecobiidae > Myrmecobius > Myrmecobius fasciatus. Next base: position 14,041 of record JAJPUD010019860.1, read on the forward strand.
TCCATCATGGAGGCTGTTATAGGAAACTGAGGACATCCTGGATATGAGAGGCCACAAGGAAGGGAAGTTCCTGCACAGATGTGTCATTTTCCTACAATCTAGGTAAATGGCATCCCCAACATTCCCCTCCCCTCTTGATTGAGTAGTCTTGTCAAAAAAGGAAATGAGGTTGGCCTGACGTGCCCAGTGCTTGAAGAAGCCAGGCTCGCTTTCGGTGATCACTGCTTTCCTTTCTAGATCTTCACCAGCCTTCTCTCTAATAGTCTCCTCCAGCATTTTCTCTGCAATTGGAAGTCAAGCTCACTACGCTGGAGTTCACAGACCCCGTTCTCTTCCTCTTTTTAAAGCCCAGGCCAACATTTGCCCTTCTTCTCTCTTATAGGTTCTCTCCTGTTCTCCTAGACCAACAGTGAAAACTGTTTTCATTTGGTCACAAAAAGTGTTTCATCTAGAGCTTAGAGGATCTGAGATTTACTCCTCTGTATTATCTTGATCAAAGAACTTCCCTCCCTGGGCTTAAGTTTCCTCAATCTACAAAATGAGGAGACTGGCCTAGAGGGCCTCTGGATCAAGGTCCCATGACCATCACAAAGGTCCTCTCAGGATCCCTTCAATGTGCCTTCCCTTCCTGCATTGAGCAATTCTTTTTCACGTGCGCATTTTTCAAGGCCACAGATCAGTAGGACCTGGCAGAATTTTGGCCCACCACTCTGTCTGGACAAAGCCAGAGTCAGCTCCCTGCCACCATGGGCCGTCACAGTTGTAGAAATCCCCAGAGCAAAGGATCCTGCTACCTGCTATCTGGCTAGTCTTAGGCAAAATTCACAGGAGCTCTCTGGGTTCTAGATGCCCTAGGATGGGGGTACACGAGGACTCAGTGAGCTCTGAAGTCCCTTCGCTTGGGTTTGTGCTCTTAGGAATTTATATTTCATTAATTTGGAATTGTGAAAATCCATAGATTGTCACAGGTCATAGATTAGGTCGTAGGTCATGGACTAAACGTGAAAGACCCTCAAAGGTCATCTAGTTCAACTTCCCCATTTGCCAGAGGAGGAAACCGAGGCTCAGGGAAGGGGAAGAAACTTGCCTGAGGGTTCTCTGGTAATAAACAGTGGAGCTAAAATTCAGGCCCAGGCCCAGGGGCTGCTCAGAAGGAGGCTGTGGGCATAGGTTTGCTTTTTGAAATAGGGAAATTGGCACATCTTTGTGGCAGTGAAATCTACTTCCCAGGGTGCTACTACTAGTCAGCAGCATTTGCCAGTGTGCTGGCAAGATCTAGCTCTTCTTGCAGAACGACTTCAACCGAAACATGGACTGCCTGTTGGGGGATCCAGATAGCAGAACATCATGTAACTGGGTGTCAGATGTGCCAGGGTTAAGGCCCTGGAGGCCAAGCCGAGACTCAGGAGGGCAATCTTCCTGCTTTTTTTTTTTTTTTTTTTTTTTTTGCTGAGGCAATTGGGGTTAAGTGACTTGCCCAGGGTCACACAGCTAGGAAGTGTTAAGTGTCTGAGGCCAGATTTGAACTCAGATCCTCCTGACTTCAGGGCTGGTGCTCTATCCACTGGGCCACCTAGCTGCCCTAATCTTCCTGCTCTTTATTCATTAGCCAGCTAGTTGTTGTTCTAGGATAATCAAAATCCACATCCCAATCATCCAGCAACCCTTTGAGATCATTGATCGAGGTGTAGATGCACCAGATGCAGGGCCAAGGGGCAATGGAGGGGTCAAGGAGAGGGCAGGAAAAGATACTGAACAACTGTGTAACCCCCCCCCCTCTCCCTGGCAGGTCCTCTGATGGTCATTGTGGAGTTCTGCAAATATGGAAACCTGTCCAACTTCCTTCGAGGCAAGAGAGGAGACTTCATTGCCTACAAGGTAGGTCACCCACCTGCAGTTCTGTTCTCAGCCTCAGAGGTAACGATCAGGAAGTGAGTGGTATCAGGTAAAAAGGCAGCCCTGGGGAAGAGCCCTAGGCTTTTCTGCCACTCAGGGAAAGGATGCTCCCCTGGGGAAATGACTAATGCCTCAAGTTTGGAATGGATGTCACCTGCAAGAGCTTCAGAGGACAACCCTAAACCCATTGCAGGAAGGGGCAGATTCAGGCTGCCAATGAGAGCCATCCCAAAGGATGTGGGGCTACCTCCAGAGTGGGCAGGAGCTGCCTCATGGGAGGGCTTTTGGCATGAGTTGGATCACTGCTTAGAAAGGGCTAAACAAGGGGTTCCAGTGAGGACAGGACTTTCTGTGGCATTGGAATACAAATAAAGACCTGCGCCACTAAGGGCAAGGCCCGGTTCTTAGCACTGCACCCATTTGGGCCTACGTTAACATTAGAACCTTAGAACCCTAGAACCTTAGAAGAGTAGAACCAAAGAAAAGCCATGGGTTTCCCGTCCCCCAGTCCACACCTTCTGAGTCCTTCCATCACTCCTCTCTTCCTCAAAATTTTTTTCTTTCTTCCCTTATTATCATTCTCCCCTTCCTTTTCTTCCCCTCCCCTCCCCATTTGGGGCTACCCCCCATCTCCCTACTGAGAACGTCAACATCGCTCTGATTTAGTTCCTCCACTGATAGTTCTACTCTTTAGCTATTAGATATGAATCAAATATTTAGCTAAAGTGTATAGATGTCTTAGAATGGGGGCACCCCCCCTTTCCTACTCTATAGAGGCAGGTTCCTTAAGGAACACAGAATTCGTCATCTGGTGCCAGATTTCTCCATATGTAACTTAGATTGACTCAGCAGATTTCTGGGACTCTACTTGAAGCTCTTTTAACACAGTAGAATCTGACAAGGCTATTGACCCCCCCCCCCAAGACACTATGATGAGGCGTCTAAAAGTTTCTGGTGATTTTATTTTCGAAAGGGGGGAAATGAAACAATAGCTCCAAGCCCCAAACACTTAATCGCCTTCTGGGTTAGATGGTTTCTTCCCATGTCCAGGCCTATGGTTTTTCCCAACCAGAGACTAATTGTGAGGTTAACTCTCAGACCCAAGATACTTCTGACCAAGGCGAGAAGAAAGCAGAGGATTCTGACTGTGACCTCACAGAGCTCACTAAGCGGCGATTGGAGAGTGTAGCTAGCACTGGCAGTTCTGCCAGCTCTGGTTTCATTGAAGACAAGACCTACAGCGACTCAGAGGAGGAAGAGGAAGGTGAGTCTACTCGAGAGCCCCCCACCAGCCTGGCTACGAGAGATCGATGTGCTTTGCTAATGACATGGCCCCTTATTCCTCCTCAACCTTCATTTCAAGGCTTGAGGAGAGACATGGGACGTTGAGCTAGTGGTGGGTGGTTAAGTAGAAGGACTTCTTCCTCCAGCCTCATTCGCTTGGGAGATTTACGGGATCTTTCTGTCCCCCTCTAGCTCTGACCTTCCATGTTCTAAGGTTCTAGTCCTATTTATTAAGCTGTATTTCATCCCCAAAATCAATTGCACTTATTTATTGCAGAGTTCAGTACAGGTCTTCCATAATTTTATTTTCATTTAAAAACCCCACTTAACACAGACATTTTTGTTTGTTGGGTCATTGCCCTCGTCAAAGTAACAAATCCCCAAGAGGAGTTACAAAAATATCCCATGTTACCATACGTAGGTGATCAAATGAGCATTTTTAACTCCCCCTGTTGTTTCATCCACCTCTGACGCAGAGTAGAGAGGTTCTCATCTCTCAATTGATGGCCTACAAGCAATTCTTCCTCTCTATATGTGGAACCATTCAAAATCACTTTGAACCATTGAAATTACTTTACCAATGAGTCACCAAACATGATTTTGCCCACATCAGGAGCTGTCGATGACACTATTTCAAATGAGGTTTTTCCACATTTACCAATTCTGTAAGCAAACCCCTTTTGATATCGAAAGCACAGTTTAAAAAAATAATAATAAAAGCAGAGTTTTTCAAAAGTTCAGTTTTACTTATTTAAAGCATCGATTTCTCTTTAAGAAAACCCTTTTGTCTTGTCAATGTGTTCTGAATGTACACTTTCAAGATTTTGGCCTGGAGTTTCATTATCTTTGCTGTGTTTGCTTTGTACAAATAGTAGTTTAAATATAGTAATTCCTCTCCACCAATAATCATAATGATAAGTATAGGAGATCATATTTCCTGGGATTTGGGCTGTTATGGATTTTCCTTCCATAAACTCTCTCTCTTTCCTTTCCTTTTCTTTTCTTTCCTTTCCTTTTCTTTTCTTTTCTTTTCTTTTCTTTTCTTTTCTTTTCTTTTCTTTTCTTTTCTTTTCTTTTCTTTTCCTTTCTTTTCTTTTCTCTTCTTTCCTTTTTTTTCCTTTTCTTTTCTTTTCTCTTCTTTTCTTTCCTTTCCTTTTCTTTTCTTTTCTTTCCTTGCCTTTTCTTTTCTTTTCTTTTCTTTTCTTTTCTTTTCTTTTCTTTTCTTTTCTTTTCTTTTCTTTTCTTTTCTTTTCTTTCCTTTCCTTTCCTTTCCTTTCCTTTCCTTTCCTTTCCTTTCCTTTCCTT
>JAJPUD010019861.1:3623-19987 GCA_023553655.1 Myrmecobius fasciatus
GTACATCAGAGAATCCACACTGGAGAGAAGCCTTATGAATGTAACCAATGTGGCAAGTATTTTAGTGAAAGAAAAACTCTTATTCTTCATCAGAAAATCCACAGTGGGGAGAAACCTTATGAATGTAACCAATGTGGGAAGGCTTTTAAAGAAAAGGGAACTCTTATTGAACATCAGAGAATCCACACTGGAGAGAAGCCTTATGAATGTAACCAGTGTGGAAAGACTTTTAGAAAAAAGGGAGCTCTTACTGTACATCAGAGAACCCACACTGGAGAGAAACCTTATGAATGTAACCAATGTGGAAAGGCTTTTAAAGAAAAGAGAACTCTTAATGCACATCAGAGAACCCACACTGGAGAGAAACCTTATTAATGTAACCAGTGTTCAAAAAGTTTTATTTAAAAAGTTTGTGAGTGGATGCCCAAGAGGTGGGGAATGGCTGAATATGAAATATAAACATTATGGAATATTATGGTCTGATAAGAAACAATCTGCAGGATGATTTCAGAGAGGCCAGAACTGATGCTAAGTGAAATTGGATTGTTTTCTATCTAGGGTAGGGTGTGAGGGGAAGGGAGGGAGGAAAAAATTTTGGAACACAAGGTTTTGTAAGGGTGAATGTTATAAATTTTCCATATAAATATTTGGGAAATAAAAAGCTTTAATAAAAAGAAAGGGGAAAAGTGGGAAGTTTTTACTCTGCATCAGAAAATCCAAACTGGAGAGAAGCTTCATGAATGTAAGCATTGTGGAAAAACTTTTAGAGAAAATAGTTCTCCCTGGACATCAGAGAATCCACACTGAGGAGAACCTTCAGAATGTACCTAGTGTCCAAAAAAACCTTTTAAGCATAAGAGTTCTCACTAGACGCCACAAAATTCACACTGGAGAGAAGCCTTATGAATGTGATCATTGGGGAAATGCTTTTGGAAATGGGGAATCACTTACTCTACATCAGAGAATCCACAGTGGAGAGAAACTTTATAAATGTACCATTGTGGAAAAGGTTTTATAAACATCTGCTTATTGCCAGATCTGTGAAGAAGGGCAAAAGCATTAAAATAAAGAGGAAAATTAATTCAGCAGAGAACATTGTTAAAAAGATGTGGTGTCCTTGCTGCCTTTTCTACTTAGCCTTCTCTAGCCATAACCCCAAGGGATTGTGGGGGAGCGATCTACCCTTGCTTCTTAAGCATGGTGGATCTGTTTATACCTTGTCACCTACTTGAAAGGCAATACAGTGAAATGGAAAGATCACTAGATTTTGAATCAGAAGACATGAGTTGAAATTCTGATGTACCTGTGTGCTCTGGAAAAAATAATTTAAATTAGCTGGGTCTCAGGGTGTTCAGGTTAAGCTTATGGTTACTGCCAGTTCTCAATCCTTTACAGATCCTGTGGATCTGAGAAGCCAAGGAGGGACCTGAAGATGAACTCCCCCCCTCGATGCCACTTCTTGCTGTGTCCTCAGCTTCAGATTGGCCCTAATAATTGAGATGACTTCACTAAGCCTTCTGGGTGTTATTGACAGTTTAGAGAGGCAGTAAGATATGGGAAATTCTAAACCTAGAACTTTGTTGAGTTAGGAACCTGCACATCATTCCTAAATGAACAGCTCTTCCTGTGTCACTACTGATCCTGATCTCAGATGCAGCAAAAGCAAAAATACATCTAAGTAAAAGAGATAAGGAAGGAAACTATGTCCTACTAAAAGTTACCATATATAATGAAGCAATATCAATGCTAAATACATACATGTGTGTGTGTGTGTGTGTGTGTGTGTGTGTGTGTGTGTGTGTGTGTGTACACCAAGTGGTATAGCATCCAGATTCCTAGATCAGAAATTAAGAGAGTTGCAAGAATTAGAAAGCAAAACTATACTCATGGGAGATCTCAACCTTGCTCTCTCAGAACTGGATAAATCGAACCACAAAATAAAAAGAAAGAAGTTAAGGAGGTAAATAGAAATCTGGAAAAGTTAAGTATGATAAAATTTTGGAGAAAAATAAATGGAGGCAGAAAGGAATATATATATATTTTTCTCAGCAGTACATGGAATCTATACAAAAATTGATCATATTTTGCGCATAAAACCCTCAAAATCAAATACAGATAGGCAAAAATGGTAAATAGCATTTTTTGAGATCCTGATGCATTAAAAATGGCATGCATTAAAAGGCCAGGGGACAATGTACCAAAAATTAATTGGAAACTAAACCATCTAATCCTAAAGAATGAGTAGGTGGGGGCGGAGCCAACATGGAGAACTGCAGACAGCATCCTCTGTGAGCTCCTGAGACTTTTCCTCAGACCCAGACAAATTGAGGCTCCGAATTGGTTCCGGAGTGAGGGCTCCACCAGACATTTGGACTATAACACACTTCTATCAAATATCTACTCTGAAAGAACTTCTGAGGTCAGTTTTAGACGGACATGGGATCGAGTAGCTCCCAGCGCTCAGATGCCAGGGTGCAGCCGGGGTGCAAGTCCGGGGCTGGGAAGGACCAGAAGATTTTAGGCTGCCAGGAACTTCCTGGGAGACCCTTGGGCCACTTTGCTCTGCTTGTGGGCAGGTGCTTTGGCAGGTCTACCTTTGATAAAGTGTGGATGGAGAGCAGCTGAAAGTGTGGTCCTAGTGCCGATCTAGCAAGATCAGCCCCAGACCGGAAGTCAATTCAGCAAATTGCCCCAGGGCAAATTGAAATCCCTGCTGCTGCTGCTGCTGCTGCTGCAGAATTCCCTGCTGGTGACTGATACCTCAGCTAAACATCATGAGCAAGAAGAAGAGAGCTCTCACCATAGCCAGATTTTACAGAGAGAAACTAGAGAAGTCCCCAGATCCTGAGATTCTGAAAACAATCCAAGATAAAGCCACAAAGGTGGACTTAAACTGGTCTCCCTTTCAGAAGGCTTACTGGAAGATTGCATAAAGAATCTCAAAAGAGAGCTGGAAGAAGATTGGAGAAATAAACTGAGAGCAGTGCAAGAAGGAAATATCGCCCTGCAACAGAGATGTGAAAAACTGGAAAATAAGTCTGGTGAATTGGAAAAAGACAACAATTCACTGAAAAACAAAATTAGTGAATTGGAAAAAGACAACAATTCACTGAAAAATAAAATTGGCAAAATTGAAAAAGGATGCAATGAACCAAAAAATTCAATTGGCCAGTTACAAAAGGAGCTAAAAAAAATAACTGAAGAAAATAATACCTTAAAAATTAAAATTGAACAAATTGAAATGAATGATTCAATAAGACTTCAAGAATCAGTCAAACAAAAACAAAAAAAAATGAAAAAATAGAAGAAAATATGAAATATCTTCTAGGAAAAACAACAGACTTGGAAAACAGATCCAGGAGAGACAATCTAAGGATTATCAGACTCCCTGAAAGTCACGATGAAAAAAAAGAACCTTGATGCTATCTTCCAGGAAATCATGAAAGAGAATTGCCCTGATGTTTTAGAATTAGAAGGCAAAGTTGGCATTGAAAGAATTCACCGATCACCTCCTGAAAGAGACCCCAAAATTAAAACCCCAAGGAATATCGTGGCCAAATTTCAGGACTATCGCACCAAGGAAAAGATATTACAAGCTGCTAGAAAAAAAACAGTTCAAATACCGAGGAACTGTTATTAGAATTACACAGGATCTGTCAGCTTCCACATTGAAGGATAGAAGGGCCTGGAATCAGATATTCCGAAAGGCAAAAGAACTTGGATTACAGCCAAGAATAAATTATCCAGCCAGAATGAGCATCATATTCCAGGGAAGAAGATGGTCATTCAATGATACAGGAGAATTTCACCTATTTCTAATGAAAAGACCAGATCTGAACAAAAAATTTTACCTCCAAACACAGAACTCTAGAGAAGTGTAAAAAGGTAAAAAGGAAAGAACTCTCAAGAACTATATCTCTACTAGGGGTATCCTTAAAGAATGGGGGTATAATTTGATTTTACTTCGATAATAATCAAAAAGAAATTAGAGGTGGAAGGGATATCATACTGTAAACAAAAGGGGGGGAGGTGAAAGGAGATAAAATAAAGTAAAAAAAAGGAGGTAAAATAAGGCAAAGTGTCATGAAGAGACAGAAAATCTAATATAATTGAGGGAGGGTGATGAGTATTGTGTAAATCTTACTCTCATTAGATTAGGCTCTAAAAGAGTATATCAGACACATTTGATTTCAGGGAAAAATTTTGCCCTCTGTATAGGGAAGTAGGAGGGAAAGGAGGAAAAGAAAGGGATAAATTATTAGAAGGATTAGGGGAAAGGTGTCAAAAAGAGGGAGGGTTCTAAAGGGGGAAAACTGTTAGAGGGAGGTGGTCATCAAAAACAAAATACTGGGGAGAGGGGAAGGGAGTAAGGGAAAAGGGAAGAGAAAAATATAACTTTGGGTAATTAAGATGGCAGGAAATATAGATATAGTCATTTTAACTGTGAATGTGAATGGGATTAACTCTCCCATAAAACGGAAATGGATAGCAGACTGGATTAAAAGCCAGAATCCTACAATATGTTGTTTACAAGAAACACATCTAAAATATAGAGATACATACAGAGTGAAAGTAAAGGGCTGGAGCAGAATCTTTTATGCTTCAAGTGAACAAAAAAAAAGCAGGGGTAGCAATCCTTATCTCAGATCAAGTAAAAGCAAAAATAGATCTAATTAAAAGAGATAAGGAAGGAAACTACTAAACGGTACCATAGACAATGAAGCAGTATCAATACTAAACATATATGCACCAAGTGGTATAGCATCCAAATTCCTAGAGGAGAAACTAACAGAGAAGCAAGGAGAAATAGACAGTAATACTATACTAGCAGGGGATCTCAACCTTGCTCTCTCAGAATTAGATAAATCAAACCACAAAATAAATAAGAAAGAAGTTAGGGAGATAAACAAAATGTTAGAAAAGTTAGGTATGACAGGTCTCTGGAAGAAATTGAATGGTGATAGAAGGGAGTATATTTTTTCTCAGGGGTTCATGGAACTTATACGAAAATTGATCATGTGTTAGGGCATAAAAACCTCAAAATCAAATGCGAAAAGCAGAAATAGTAAATGTATCCTTTTCAGATCATGATGCTATAGAACTCACATGTAATATAAGGCCAGGAGAAAATAGACCAAAAGTTAACTGGAAATTAAATAATCTAATCCTGAAGAATGAATGGATGAAAGAGCAAATTATAGACACAATCGATAATTTCTTCGAGGAGAACGACAATAATGAGACAACATACCTAAATTTGTGGGATACAGCCAAAGCGGTTATAAGGGGTAACTTTATATCTCTAGATGCTTATTTGCATAAAATAGAGAAAGAGAAGATCAATGAATTAGGGTTACAATTAAAAAAAACAGAAAAAGAGCAAATTAAAAACCCTCAATTAAATACCAAATTGGAAATTCTGAAAATAAAAGGGGAGATTAATAAAATTGAAATTTAGAAAACTATTGAATTAATAAATAAAACTAAGAGTTGGTTGTATGAAAAAACTAACAAAATAGATAAGCCTTTAATTAATTTGATCAGAAAAAGGAAAGAGGAAAATCAAATTGTCAGTCTCAAAAATGACAAGGGAGAACTTTCCTCCAATGAAGATGAAATTAGAGTAATAATTAGGAGTTACTTTGCCCAACTTTATACCAATAAATTTGATAATCTAAATGAAATGGAGGAATATCTACAAAAATATAGATTGCCCAGGTTAACAGAAGAGGAAATAAATTATTTAAGTAGCCCCATCTTAAAAAAAATAAATAGAACAAGCTATTAATCAACTCCCTAAGAAAAAATTGCCAGGGCCAGATGATGTTACATGTGAATTCTACGAAACATTCAAAGGACAATTAATTCCAATACTATATAAACTATTTGTAAAAATAGGAGAATATGGTATACTACCAAATTCCTTCAATGATACAGATATGGTGCTGATAGCTAAACCAGGTAGGGTAAAAACTGAGAAAGAAAACTATAGACCCATTTCCCTAATGAATATTGATGCAAAAATTTTAATTAAGATTTTAGCAACGAGATTACAGAAAGTTATCTCCAGGATAATACACCATGACCAAATAGGATTTATACCAGGAATGCAGGGCTGGTTCAATATTAGGAAAACTATTAGCATAATCAATTATATTAATAACCAAACTAACAAAAACCATATGATTATCTCCATAGATGCAGAAAAAGTATTCAATAAAATCGAACACCCATTCCTATTAAAAACACTGGAGAGTATAGGAATAAATGGGCTTTTCCTTAAAATGATTAGTAGCATCTACTTAAAACCATCAGCAAGCATCATATGTAATAGAGACAAACTAGAACCATTCCCAATAAGATCAGGAGTGAAACAAGGCTGCCCACTGTCACCATTACTATTCAATATTGTATTAGAAATGTTAGCTTTGGCAATAAGAGAAGAAAAAAAGATAAAAGGAATTAGAGTAGGTAATGAAGATACCAAATTATCACTCTTTAAAGATGACATGATGGTATACATAGAGAACCCTAGAGACTCAACTAAAATACTACTAGAAACAATTCACAACTTTAGTAAAGTTGCAGAATTCAAAATAAATCCACATAAATCAGCAGCATTCTTATATATTACCAAGAAAGTTCAGCAGCAAGACATAGAAAAAGAAATTCCAATCAGAATAACAGATGATAGCATAAAATATTTGGGAATCTATCTGCCAAGAAAATGTCAGAAACTATATGAACTAAACTACAAAACACTTTCCACACAAATAAAATCAGACCTAGTCAATTGGAAAAACATTAAGTGCTCATGGGTAGGCCGAGCGAATATAATAAAATGACAATACTACCCAAACTAATTTACTTATTTAGTGCCATACCAATCAAACTCCCAAGAAATTATTTTACAGATCTAGAAAAAATAGTAGCAAAGTTCATTTGGAAGAACAAAAGGTCAAGAATTTCAAAGGGATTAATGAAAAAAAAAAAGACAGATGAAGGTGGCCCTGCTGTACCAGATCTAAAACTATATTATAAAGCAGCAGTCATCAAAACTATTTGGTACTGGCTGAGAAATAGAGCAGTCGATCAGTGGCATAGGATAGGATATCAGGACAAGCTAGGTAATAAAGTTAGCAATTTAGTGTTTGATAAACCCAAAGACCCCAGTTTTTGGGATAAGTACTCACTATTCAGCAAAAACTGCTGGGAAAATTGGAAACTAGTGTGGAAGAAGTTAAGGCTGGACCCACACCTAACACCGCACTCCAAGATAAGTTCTAAATGGGTTCATGATCTAGATATAAAGAGTGATATTATAACCAAATTAGAGGAACATAGGATAGTTTACCTCTCAGACCTGTGGAGATGGAATAAATTCATGTCCAAAGAAGATCTGGAACTCTTAACTGAACACCAGATAAATAATTTTGATTATATTAAGTTAAAAAGTTTCTGTACGAACAAAAATAATGCAGACAACATTAGGAGGGAAGCATCAAATTGGGCAATCATCTTTACATTTAAGGGTTCTGATAAAGGTCTCATCTCTAAGATATATAGAGAATTGTCTCATATTTATAAGAATTCAAGCCATTCTCCAATTGATAAATGGTCAAAGGATATGAACAGACAATTTTCAGATGATAAAATTAAAACTATTTATAATCATATGAAAAGATGCTCCAAATCACTATTGATCAGAGAAATGCAAATTAAGACAACTCTGAAGTACCACTACACACCTGTCAGATTGGCTAAAATGACAGGAAAAGATAACAATGAATGTTGGAGGGGATGTGGGAAGACAGGGACACTGATGCATTGTTGGTGGAGCCGTGAACGGATCCAACCATTCTGGAGAGCAATTTGGAGCTATGCTCAAAAAGTTATCAAACTATGCATACCCTTTGACCCAGCAGTGTTTCTATTGGGCTTATATCCCAAAGAAATCATAAAGGAAGGAAAGGGACCCACATGTGCAAGAATGTTTGTGGCAGCCCTTTTTGTGGTGGCTGGAAACTGGAAACTGAATGGATGCCCATCAATTGGAGAATGGATGAATAAATTATGGTATATGAATGTTATGGAATATTATTGCTCTGTGAGAAACGACCAGCAGGACGATTTCAGAGAAATCTGGAGAGACTTGTATGAACTGATGCTGAATGAAATGAGCAGAACCAGGAGATCATTATACACGGCAACAACAATACTATATGAAGATCAGTTCTAAGGGAGATGACTCTCTTCAACAATGAAATGCTTCAAACCAGTTCCAACTGTTCAGTGAAGAAAGCCATATACACCCAGAGAGAGGGATGTGAAATGTGGACCACAACATAACATTTTCATGTTCTCTATTGAGGTTTGCTTGCATTGTATTTCCTTTATCGGATTATTATTTCTTGTAGATACGATTTCTCCTGCACAAAAAAATGTTATGTGGCAATAACTATACATATATTCAATTTCTTAAGTATTCTAACATAATTATCATGTAGTGAATATCCTGCCATTTAGGGGAGGGGTGGGGAGTAGGGCGGAAAAATTTGTAACAGAAAGCTTGTAAAGGTTAATATTTAGGAATTACCCATACATATGTTTTGCAAATAAAAAGTATTAATAAAAAAAGAAAAAGAAAAGAAAAAGAATTGCAAAGGGAAAAGAGATAAGGGGAGCTAAGACGGGATAAATTAGATCCCATGGAGACTGACTGAAATTGAGAGAAATTAGGGAAGAGGACCCCTCCCAAACATCATTCTTTCCCCACTAGTATAACTGAGGCAGCAAAAAAGGAAGAAGAGACACACTAGACCTAAGGAGAGCTGTTCCATGTCTTTCCCCCTTCTCCAAGGGAGCCATTCCATGAATAGGAAGGCAATGGCCACAGAAAAGACATTTGATCCCCTCCTTTGCTCCTGTTTTGCCTTAGAAGAAGGGAGGAAGAACAGACACGAGCCAAACAGCTCTGAGTCACCTACAGAACTGCAGCATGGCAGAGGGAAGCCCGCAACCCGCTACAGCTTGCCCAGTTTCCCTGGAAAACCACATGAAATCAAGCCTCTGGGTTGCCCACTGTTACCATGACTATTCAATGTTGTATTACAAATGTTAGCTTTAGCTGTGAGAGAAGGAACAGAAATGAAAGGAAATAGAGCAGGTAATGGGGAGACCAAATTTTCACTCTTTGCAGGTGCCATGAAGGTACACTTAGAGAATTCTAAAGATTCAAAGCCATTAGAAACTATTATTAACTGGAGCAAAGTTTCAGGATACAAAATAAATCCACGTACATCAACAACATTTCTATAGGTTAACAACAAAGCCCAGCAGCAAGAGATACAAAGAGAAGTCCCATTTAAAATAACTATATAATATCAAACATTCAGGAGTTTACCTGCCAAGACAAAGTCAGGAAGTATAGGAACTCGATGACAAAACATTTTCCACACAATAAAGTTAGATCTAAACAATGGGAAGAATATCAAGTGCTCATGTATAAGTCAAATAATTATAAGAAAATGGCAATTCTCCCAAAATTAATCTACTTATTCAGTGCCATACCAATCAAACTACCAAGAAATGACCTGACAGAGCTAGAAAAAATAACAAAGTTCATCTGCAAGAACAAGAACTTCAAGGTAATTGGTGGAAAAAATGCAAAGGAAGGTGGCCAGCCGTACCAGACCCAAAACCATATTATGAAGCAGCAGCCATCAAAACCACTAGGTACTGGTCAGAAATAGAGAGGTTCTTCAGGGGAATAGGTAAGATTCAGAAGACACAACAGTCTATGGCTATAGTAATCTGATGTTTGGCCAGCCCAAAGATCTCAGCTGCTGGAATAAGAACTCACCATTTCACAAAAATTGCTGGGAAATTTGGAAAACAGTATGGCAGAAAGTCGCCATTGAAGAACACCTAACATCCTATTTTAAGATATAGTCGAAATGGGTTCATGATTTAGACATAAAGGGTGACACTGTAAGCAAATTTAAAAAACAAGAACAAAAACAAGAGACAATCTACCCCTCAGATCTGGGGAGAAGAAAGAAATTTACGGTAAAAGAACTCTTTGGGAGTTCTTGGAGACCATTACGAAAACTAAAATGGACAGCTTTGATAACATTAAACTAAAAAGTGTGGTAGACTCAGTTCTTCTCAGGGTTTAAGTGACTCAGAGTAATCCCAATAGATTTTAGACAGAAAATGCCATCTGCATGCAGAAAAATAAATAAGAAGACTGAATAGAAATCAACACATGCCATGTTCATGTTTTTTTTTTTCTTTAATCTCTCTCATAGTTATTCCCTTTTTCTCTCATTTTTCTCTCCCAACATGATTCATAAAGCAGTGTGTGCTAAAATAAATCAAAAAATGTAAAATAAAATAATAAAATTAATCAATAAAAACAATCATAAGATTAATTAAAAACTAATGATCAGTAAATCTATAAATTGATTATTAGTTAAATTGATAGTGACATATTAATTACTGAATCATCAAAATTTAATGAATTAATAGACTAATAAACTATGTAAGGCATTAAATTTAATTAACAGAAATGTGAAAGAAATAATAAATTAATAAATCTGATGGAGATAATAATGAAGTTAATAATTAACATTATTAATTAACATTATTAAAAACAAATCCTCAAACAATGTGACTTTCAAGGGCCCTGGATGAAGCAACAGAACAGACGCATCTGAAGCCTCATGGCTCTGCCATTTACTACTAGGTAAAGTAATTAATAAAATTAAGCAATCACAGACAAAATTAATAATTAATAAATGGACAGATATTCAATTAATTATTAGTTAGTAAAATTAATCACATAATTAATTAATCAGTAAAATTTAATGCTCAATAAATTAATGTAATTTATTTCAGATTGATGGAGAATTTGATTGATAAATACATTAATTTAATAAGAACCTCAACAAAACTAATCATTGATGAAAATTGTCTAATTGATTAAAATTAATGAAATAAATGAATAGAAAGTTAATAGAAAAATGAATCCAAAAACAATGTGACTTTCTTTGACTCTCTCTTACTATTTCTATCTCTCTCTTTTTTATTTCTTTCCTGACTCTTCCTATCTCTCTCTCTCTTTTCTCTGTTTTTCTATCTCTGATTCTTCCTCTATTTTTCACTCTCTTTAACTCTGGCTTTCTCCTCTCTGTCTCTCTCTCTTTCTCTCTCTCTCCCTTCCTCCCTCCTTCCCTCCCCCCTCATTTGTCTCTTCCCCCGTTTTCCCAAACAATATCTTTTCTTTTCTCTCACTTTATGTCACTGTCACACTCTCTCTTTGGCTTTCTGTTTCTTGTTATTTATTTTACACTCAAACTTTCCCCCTATCTCTGTGTCTCTGTGTCTCTCTCATTGTTCCTCTGTGTCTCTGTCTCTGTCTCTGATATATTTTTCTTTTTACTTATTCTCTATGTTTTTATATGTCTCTCTGGCAGTCTCTGTGTCTTTTTGTCTTTCTTTCTCTCACTCAGAGAGGCCCTCACTGCAAAAAAGAGCTGTATCTCATATAATCTCTTCTTCCAAATCTCAAATTTAAAAGAAAAATAAAAAAAATAAAGGATTTCTCCCTGCTTTTAATATCCTGTCTGTAAATTGGACTAAATATCAAAATTTGAGTGTCTCCCTTCAGTGGCCATAATATGGAACAACAACTAAATTAAATTGGGAATATATACATTTAATTCATTCACACATGGAAAAATGAATTACAATCTCTTTTTCTCTCTCTCCCTCTATTTCTCCCTCTCTCCCTTTCTTTCTCTCTTTCTCTTTCTCTCTCCATTGGTGTCTATCACTCTCTCTGGCTTTCTTTGTTGCTCTTATTCTTTCTCACACTCATGTTTCCTCCACCACTAGCTCCCCCTTCTACTCTTTCACTCCTTCTTCTCTTCTTTCTTTTTCTCTATCTCTGTATCTTTCTCTTCCTCTTTTTCACTTTCTGGATCTGTCAATCTCTATCTTTGACGCTCTCTTTCTCGGATTCTCTCTCTCTGGCTCGTTCTAGCTTGCTATCTCTGACTTTGTCTATGTCTGTCTATGTGTCCACCTCTGTCTCTGCCTTTGTCTACTTCTCCATCTGTCACTCTGTCTGTCTTTATCTCTCTCTTTTTATATATCTCTCACTCTCTTTTTCTCTCTCTGTGGCTCTCACTGCTTTTGTCTGTGTCTGTTATTTATTTACTGGCTCTGTTCCTCTCTTTCTGTGTATTTCTCTATGTGTTTTTCTTCCTGTATTTTTCACTCTCTCTCTGGGTCTATCTACTTCTCTCTCTCCCTTTCTGGCTGTCTCTTTTTTTCCTCTCTCTCTTTCTTTTCCTCTCTCTGACTGTCTGTCACTCTCACTAATTTTCTGGCTCTGTTTCTCATTCTTTTTCTAACTCACACTCAATGTTTCCTTCTCTCTCTTTTTCTGTGTGTGTGTGTGTGTGTATGTGTCACTCTCACTGTTCAAAAAGAAACAGAAACAACCAGAGAAACAGATAAAAAGAGATAGAGAGAAAAAGAAAATATATTAAAGAGAGGGGTGGGGGGAAGGGAGAGAATGAGAGCCAGAAGAATGAAAGCAAAAGAGAGCCAGCAAAAGAGCGTGTGGGAAAAAAAAAAAGAAAAAAAAAAGAATGAAACAAAGTCAGAGAATCACAGAGAAATTTAGAAAGAGACAGAGAAACAAACATAACAGATGGAGACAGAGAGAGGGACAGAAAAATAGAGAACCAGAATTAAAGAGAGGAAAAAAGAGAGGAAAAATCAGATAGAGAAACAGAGAAAAGAGAGAGAAAGATAGAAAGAGAGTTTGGAAGGATATAAGAAAGAGACAGAGACAAAGAGAGCCAAAGAGGATTTGTTTTTTTCTATCAATTTCCTATTTTTCCTATCAATTTATTTCATTAATCTTTAAATAATCAATTTAATAAGTAATTTAATTATTAAATTTGTTATAGTTCTTATTAATTTAATTTATTCATTAATTTATCACAATTAAATTCTTTACTAATGCAAAATTTCATGTATTAATTCATTAAATTTTACTAATCAGTCAATTAATTTTATTCATTAATAATTAATTCAATATATTGATTAATTATTAATTTTATCAGTAATTGATTACTTTTATTTAACCACAGAACCAGGAACATTCGCATTCATGTGTTTTTCTGTCTCATCCAGGGCCCAATGGAATGGAAGTCACATTGAGGATTTGTTTTTATAATTTAATTAATTGTTAATTATACCAATAATCATTAACTTAGTAAATATTTTCATCAATTCTATTAATTTATAAAAATAATTATATCACTTTTTTGTTAATTAATTTTATTATCATAAATAGATTTTATTACTTTATTAACTTACTCCAAGCTGTAAGAAAGACACCAAATCAAAGGGACTTTTGGAAAAAAGCTACCAGGGCTACCCCTTTTTGTAGACACACAACAAATCCAAGATACCCCTGGGGAACTGCCAATCAAGGAAACCAGCAAGGTGACTCCATGTGGTGAGCAAGCTACCAAATAATAGGGGTCCTTGGAAAATTGCCAGCAAGGCAACTCCCTGCTGTGAGGTAGACAAAAAATAAAAGGGGCCTTAGGATGATGGCTACCGGGGCTACCTTTGCTGTGGGCAACACACCAAACTGAAGGGACCCATGGAAACTACCTATCCAAGAAACGAGCAAGGCAATCCTCTGATGTGGGGATGATACCAAATAACGGGGGCCTTCTGAAAATTGCCAGCAAAGCAAACCCTTGCTTTCAGGAAGAAAAACAAATAAAAGGTGCTTTGGGGTAATGGTAACCCAGACTACCTACTGCTATGGACAACAAACCAAAGCCAAGGGATGCCTGGGAAAGTGCCCGTTTCCAGAACCAGCAGGGGGACCCCTTGTGGTAGTCATGATACCTAATAATATGAGCCCTGGGAAATTTCAATCAAGGTGACCCTTGCTGTGAGGAAGTCACCAAAAGAAAAAGGCCTTTGGATAATGAATACCAGGGCTGCCCCCAGCTGTGGGCAACATACCTAACCCAAGAGGCCCCTGGGAAATGTCTTTTTTTTATTTTTTTCTTTAATCTCTCTCATAGTTATTCCCTTTTTCTCTAATTTTTCTCTCCCAACATGATTCATAAAGCAGTGTGTGCTAAAATAAACCAAAAAATGTAAAATAAATTAATAAAATTAATCAATAAAAACCCTACCCTTGTTGTGAGTAAGATACCAATCATAGGGGCCTTCGGAAAATTGAAGCATGGCAGCAGCCTTCTTTGAGGAAGGAGATACCCAATGAAAGAGGCCTTTGGATGAAGGAAACTGGGGCTACCCCCTGCTGCTGGCAACACACCAAACCCAAATAACCCCTGGGAAAATGCCCATTCAAGAAACCAGTAAGGATACCCCCCGCTTGGAGGAAGAAGATACCAAATAAAATTGGTATTTGGATAATGGTTATCAGTGCTACCCTTGCTGTGGGCAACACACCAAACACAAGTGACCCCTGGGAAAATGTCCATCAATGAAAACACCAAGATTGCCCCCTGTTGGAAACAAGACACTAAATAATAGGGGCCCTTAGAAAACTAACAGCAAGGCAATGCCCTGCTGTGAGGAAGCCACCAACTAAAAGGGCTCTTTGGATAATGGTAATCAGGCTGCCCCCTGACGTGGGCCACATACCAAATAAAGGGGGCCTTTGGGATAATGGTTACCTGGGCTACCCCCATTGTGTACAACACCCCAAACCCAAAGGACCCCTGGGAAACTGCCCATCCATGAAACCAGCAAGGCTACCACCAGATATGGGCATGATAGGGGCCCTTGGAAAATTGCCAGCAAGGCAACCCCCTACTTTGAGGAAGACAACAAATATAAGGGGCCTTAGTATAATGGCCACAGGGCTACCAGCTGTGGGCAACACAACAAACTGAAGGGACCCTTGAGAAATTGCCTATCCATGAAACCAGCAAGGCTATCCTCTGTTGTGAGCACAATACCAAACATTAGGAGTCCTCTGAAAATTTCCAGGAAGGCAAACCCCTGCTTTGGGAAACGCACCAAAAAAAGGGGCCCTTGGATAATGGCTACCAAGGCAACCCCCTGCTGTGGACAACATACCTAACCCAAGGGCCTTCTGGGAAAATAACCACCCATGAAAACACCGAGGCTACCCCCTGCTGTCAGGTCAAAGATACCAAACAAAAGGCCTTTGCATAATGGTTACCAGGACTACCAGCTGCTGTGGTCCACACACCAAACCCAAGGGATCCCTGGGAAACTACCCTTTGGATAAAGATAACATGGGATACCCCAGGCTATGGGAGAGACACCAAATAAAAGGGGCTTTGGGATGATGGCAACCAGGGCAACCCCATGCTTTGGGCAACACACCAAACCCATGGGAGCCTGGGAAATTGCCCATTCCCAAAAGCAGCAAGGCCACCCCCTCATCTGAGGAAGACACCAAAAAAAGGGGTTTTGGATAATGGTTACCTGGACAACCCCATCTTGAGAAAGAAAAAAGAGCAATTTGGAAGGACAGAGAGAAGCAGAGTCAGAATCAGAGATAGCCAGCCAGATCCAGATCCAGAGAGGGGGGGAGAGAGAGAGAGAGAGGGAGAGGGAGAGGGAGGGAGAAATAGTGTCACAACATTTACAACAGGTTCTTTAGTACAAGCATTGAATGAGTCACTTAAAGCAGTGAGTGAACTAAAATGAAATCTTTAAAAGGTGAATCATTAAGTTGTTTTATAAATGGACTTGTACCAACATTTCTAAAAAAGACTTTGAAAATAGAAAGCATTAGTGATTATTCAATCCTTTAATGTTCCTAAATACACATGGAAATAGGAGCAACAGAGAAACAGAAACAGAGACAGAAGGAGAGATAGCTAGCCAGATGGATCCAGAGAAAGAGAGATGGAGAGAAAGAAATTTCATAGGAGGAGAGAGGCAGAAAGAGAGAGTAACTCAGAAAGAGAAAGAAAGAAACAAAGGAAGGAAGGAAAGAAAAGGAAAAAGAAAAAAGGGAAAAGGAAAGGAAAAAAGGAAAGGAAAAGAAAGAAAAAGGAAGGGAAGGGAAGGAAAAGAAAAGAAAGAAAAGGGAAGGAAAAGAAAGAAAAGGGAAGGAAAAGAAAGAAAAGGGAAGGAAAAGAAAGAAAGGGGAAGGAAAAAAGAAAAGAGAAGGAAAAGAAAGAAAAGGGAAGGAAAAGAAAGAAAAGAAAAAGAACAGAATGGAACAAAGAAAGAAACAGGAAAGGAAAGCAAGGGAAAGGAAAGGAAGGAAAAGGGAAAGGGAAAGGGAAAGGGAAAGGGAAAGGGAAAGGGAAAGG
>JAJPUD010019862.1:0-25759 GCA_023553655.1 Myrmecobius fasciatus
AGAGAGAGAGAGAGAGAGAGAGAGAGAGAGAGAGAGAGAGAGAGAGACAAGAGAGAGACAGACAGAAAGAGACAGAGGCAGACAGAGACAGAGACACAGAGAGACAGAGAGAGAAAGAGAGGGGGGAGAGAGAGAGGAAGGGAGAGGGAGGGAGAGGGGGTGAGAGAGAGAGAGGGAGGAAAAGAAAGGGAGGGAGGGAGGGAGTATAGAGAGAGAAGGAGAAATGATTCCCAAAAGCCCAGGGAGGAGTGAGTGACAGTGGCAGAGGTTGCCAAGAAGTCAGGGAAGTTGAGGTTTGAGAAGAGCCCATTAGATGGGGGAGCTCTCAGGAGAGTGTTTCCAGTTAAGAGACTGGACACCAGATCTCAGGGACCTGAGACATCAGAGAAAGGCAGGTTCTGCCGGCTCCGCTCACTCACTGCCGGTGCTGTCCAGGACCATCTCACCATCCTCCCTAGGGCTCATCCCTAACACTTAGGAATTCTCTTCCCTCCCCAGCATCCCTTGGGAGTCAAGATGGCTGAGATGCTCCTGGATGCGGAAGCTTCTCCGCAGGTGTCCAGAGGGCAGCCCTGAGCTGTTTAAACAAAGGCTTGCCCTCTTCACTATCACACCCCGAGATGGCTGCTTGTTGGGCAAATTGTGCCCTCCTGAGTGTAGCTGGGAAAGCCAGGGCCACACCTGTGGAGAGAGGGCAAGAAACGGGCCGTTCTGTTTTCACCCACTCTTCCTACACCTGAACAGGGAGTGTGACTGTCTGTCTTCCATCATGGCGAGTGCCTGGCTCCCCGTAGTCACGGCCCTGTGGCTCCCCAAGCTCTGACGGCGCCATTTCTCTGCTCTCAAGGCCCCCTCAGCAGACCACTGCCCCAGCAGCCTCTGATTAGGAGGCACGGAGAGCTGGTGACCTCCTCACTTTCTCTCCATCCCGCTCCCACCTGGTGACACAAGGGGAAGAATCCTCCAGAAGGTACGGAGAGCGCCCCAATTCTGGTCAGCACACAGCGGCTTTTCAATGCTGGCATTTCGGCAGTGGGGCTTCCTAACCCCCGTGCTGTGAAATCAGCCCACTGCCATGGTCAGAAGGGAGTACCTGCAGGTTCCTGAGTGGGAAGACAGGCTGAGGCGTACTGTGCTAGGTCCTCTCCAGGCAGACTGCTGTGAGTCAGTCTCCACCTCGGCCCCCATCACAGCAGTGGGTACCACACTCTGGGAGCAAAGCCTGTCGCCATGGCAACAGCCTGGTGGCTCCAGCTGGATCAGAAATGGGCCTGCAGCCTCTTCTGGGAACAGGGGTGTGAGGTTCCCCGCTTTAACTGAATTTTCCCCAGTGACGGAGTTCTTTATTAGCGGGCTAGCTGTGGGACCCACAGGGCTTCTGAACGGATGAGGGAAATGAAGGCAATGGAATCGGCACAGGAGTTTAAATAGGGACTTCTATGGTGAGTCAGCCAGTGTGGGGGGGGTGGGGGTGGTATATGAAAGAGAGAGACACAGAGAGACAGAGGCAGAGAGACAGAGAGACAAGAACAGAGACAGAGACAGGGACAGAGACAGAGACAGAGACAGAGAGACAGAGACAGAGAAAGAAAGACAAGAACAGAGACAGAGACAAGGACAGAGAGACAGAGACAGAGAGACAGAGACAGAAACAGACTCAGAGAGACAGAGACAGAGAGACAAGAACAGAGACAGAGACAGAGAGACAAGAACAGAGACAGAGACAGAGACAGGGACAGAGACAGAGACAGAGAGACAAGAACAGAGACAGAGACAGAGAAAGAGAGACAAGAACAGAGACAGAGACAAGGACAGAGAGACAGAGACAGAGACAGAGAGACAAGAACAGAGACACAGAGAGACACAGAGAGACAGAGACAGGATGGGGGAGGAGAGGCAGGCAGAGCACCAGACTCCAGCTTTTTTCCAGGCTGCCCCCAATCCCTTCATTGTGGGACCCCCTCTCCTGAGCGCTTTTCCTCCTTGCCCTCTTCCCTGGAGCTTGCCTCTTCCTTTAGCTCGGGGACGGCTGTGTCCTGCTCCTTCCCCGGCCTGTCTGCCAGCCTCTTCCCTCACTGTCTGAGCACAGGTGTCTTGTGGGACTTGGCCCTCAGCTCTTCTCTCTAGGGCTGAGTTTGCAGCATCAGACAAAGTCTGGCCCCGGGTTTTCCCTTGCCTAATACATTGGGGAGTTGGGACCCGCTGCCCTCGGGGAGGTGCCGGCCCCCGCCTGCTTATGTGCTCCTGTGCCTAGGGAAGAAAGGGGAAAGGGCAGCCCCGGGTCCCTCCGGCTCTCCATGCTGGGCCTCTGCTGCTAATCACGGAAGGCTGACCTCGTACCCCCCAGCTTCAGCAGCCTCGGCTCAAAGCGCTTCCCAGACAAGCGTGCGGAGGCAGGCAGAGGAACTGGCTCCAAGCTCCGCTCTGCAGCCATCCGGGTGTGGACCGCGGGCAGCCCCCAACCCTGCGGAGACCCCGAGGACCTCTTGTTGGATGAAGGCGGCCCTGTCGGCAGAGGCCAGGCCGGGGTCTCGAGGAGCGGGGCTTCCGGCACGAGCCGTCAGGGCCGCTCTGCGAGCAGGCGGGCTCTCCCGGGGCTGGGCCCTCCCTGCAGAGGGGAGGCCTTTCTGGGATGCCAGGGGCCTGGAGCTGGGGCTCCTATTCTGCCAAGTCATAGGATGCCAGAAGCTGAGAGGAGGAAGCTCCAGGGTAGCCTGCCCAGTAGTGCTCATGTGACATCAAGTCCAAGCCAGGCCCTGCTCTTCAGAGACTCCTGCGGCGTTTTCTGGGGACACGTGGGGTCCCTCCAGGTTTCTCCTTCCGGCCTCTGCCCCCCGGGGGCCCCTGGACAGCGGGATGTGGTCAGCCCTGGCCACACGGATTGCACAGTCAGAGGCAAGACCGAGCCTAGGACCCGGAAGCGCCAGGCCAGCTGACGGCTGTTTGGAAGCTCGGGCCGGCCTCTGCATAAATAGCCGGGTCAGCATAGCTCGGGATAAAATTAGCTGCAGGCTCAGCCCTCCCAGCCCCGCTGCCTGCTGGGGGTCCTCCTCAGGAGCAAGGGCAGCATGGAAGGCAGCATTTCCCCAGCCAGGGCATCCGCCAAAATCACCAAGAAAACCTTCCTGGAGGCTCTGAAGGCGAACGACTGGGGGAAGCTGCAGGCTCTCTTAGTGCAAAGGAAAGTTGATGTGGATACGGTGTTTGAGGTGGAGGATGAGGACATGGTCTTGGCGTCTTATAAGCAAGGTAACGGCAGGGAGTAGTCAGGGTTTATTGGCCGGCCTGGCCGCCCCAGGGGCTGGAGATGCCCTGGGACCGCTTCTGCACAGGCTCTTTCTAAAGGAAGCCCCGGGCTCGCGTCCCCGTCTTGTCCCTGGCCCGGCTCAGCCAGCAGCGTGTCTGTCCGTGGGTCCGGTCACGAACCCACTTATTCGTCCCTCTGTCCGCACAGCCCCTTGGGTCTGTCTTTTTCTGACTTCCTTTGGGATAAAGGAATCGGCCCGGCGGGTCAAGCTGCAGGGACTCTGGAACGGTCACCCTCACAAAAGGCTCCCTCATACACCATCCTGTGCCCTTGGGGGCGCAGTTTCTGCCCTGCCCTTGTCCTGGGCCCTTTGACCCAGCACTTGAACAAATTCTCTTGGCTGCCAGAGAGGAGCTGTCACTCCAGAACCAACTCCAGAACCCTCCTCTTCTCCAGAAGGGCTGGGCTGTCTGTAGCCCAAGTTCTGCTTAGACCATCTGAAGGGAAGTGAGGCAGAGGAAAGCCTGTCTCCGCCTCCCATCTGAGGAGAGTTCAGGGATGACCCCCACAAAGAGGCGGCCCCCGGGCTTGAATCCAGCCCTGCCATGGCTTGGTGATTCAGAGGAAAGGTTGGGACCTGCAGGAATTGCCCATCTGTACCCCCGGCCCTAGCAGCCTTTCCCTCTCGAGCCGAGCGTGGAGGGTTCCGCTAATGTCTGGCGACTGTGGCGGGGGTGGGGGGTGCACTGTGGCAAAGTCCCCTTTTCTTTGGTTTTGCCTACAAAAGAAGGGGAAAGCCCCATTCCCAAGGCGCTGCTCCTGGAGGAAGGCTTTGGGCTTTAGGAGGAAAAAGGGAATTTCACAGATTTAGGGGAAGGATAAAAATGGGAGAAAGGAGCCACGGGTCACTCTCCTCCACTGCAGAGATCCTTAGCTATTTTTCTTGCACGGGGAGGAAGGACCCATCTGACCCTGGGCTGTCATCATAGGGGGGGTTTCACCCCCCTGATATATATCTCAGCAATCCACCTGTAACTGAGAGCTCGAGAGAATTGTCCAGGCGGCCCTCTGTATGTGAAAGAGGGAGCACTCGAACACAGATCTCCGTGATCCTGAGGCCAGCCCTCTCCCCACAGATTGTGTGAGGCGTCCCTTAATGATGCTATAACATAATTATTCCCACTTTACAGATGAAGAAACTGAGCCTTGGTGAGGGGATGTGTCTGCCCAGTGGTCAGACAGTAAGTGGAATTCAAGGCTCCAGGACTTGGAGCAGCCTCTCTCAGGGTCTAAGCTCAAATTAGCTCCTGGCCTACATGACTGGCAGCAAATGGCGGGCACTGACTCCATCTGGGGTGTGCTCAGAGAGCCTTCATTCGTGGATTTGCTTTCACCATCAGAGATGTCTTGGTCGCTATCTACTCTAAGATGTCCAGCTGGCCATTCCCTGTGCCCAGCGTGGCCCTGCCCAGCTTCAGGCCAGCCCTCTGAGGCTGGGGCAGGGACTCTGGGCTCCGGGGGGCCAGCTCCGAGGCTCCTTGGGTCCCTTCACATGCTTCCGTTGAGCTCCCTCCAGTAAGGAGGTGTCTGATTTGGAGAGAAACAGCAAGTGCCATTTGCCCACACCCGCTGCCCGAGGCAGGGAAGAGCTTGTTAGTGCAGTGAAGGATCTGAAGGACTTATGGGACTCAGGGCTAAAGTCCATGGACTGGGAGTCAGGAAGTTCGAGTCCAAGTTCTGCCACTGCCACTTCCTAGGTGTGCCACACTGGATAAGTCACTTTACCTCTGCCCATCTCACTGTCCTCATTTGTAAAATAGAGATTTGTGGTGAGACTCCAGTGCTTTTTTTAGGAGGGAATGGGGATGAGGGGACAAGGGGAACTCACCATCTCCCCCATCCCACTTTCCATCCATGGAGGAAAGGATCGTGCTCATTTTTAAAGTCCCAAATGCAGCTCCGAGGTGGAGGGGCAGACAAGAAGACTTCCCAGAGAGAGCCTCCCAGACTCCCAGAATCCCAGAGTTGGAAGGGACCATGCCTTCCTGGGGAATTTCGAACAAGACCAGAGCCTCCCCTCCCCTCCTCTGGATCTCACACTCGGCAAAATGCCCCAAATAGTGGCCTCATGGGGTCAGAGGCTATTCTGCTCTGCATCGAAAGGTCAGTTTTTATTTTCAAATTTTTTACTTCACGGACATTTTTCAATGTATCCCTGCCTTCCCCTGCCCCTCTACTCCAAAGATCCATCCCTCACAAGAAAGCAAAAAAGCAAAACAAAAACCCCTCAGTTCATCAAAACTAAACCACATCATGAATCCAGCAAGTCTGGGATGATCTACCACATTCTAGCCTCTCCATATTCTGAAAAGAAAGGGGGAGGTGACTTCTCTTGTCTCTTGTTGAGATCCTTTTGTTGTTTTTCTTTCCATCCAAGCCGGTAGATCTTGTATTCCTCTTTCTACTTTCTTTACTCTGCATGCGTTAAGATGTCTTCCTATGTTTCTTAGTGTTGAGCACCCTCAGCAGCAGTGCAGTCATGCACCATTTTCCACTTCCCTCTCAAGCTGACCATTCCCATGTTTTGTAATCTTTTCCATTTGGGGCTGATTTGTATTCATTTGCATTTCACTTAATATTTGTGATTCGGAGCATTTTCATGTGGTTGTTAAAAGTCTGCACTTCTTCTTGGAAAACTGTTTGCATTCTCTAACCATTTTATCGTAGACATTTCCGTTGGCTGTCTGCACTTTCCCCAGTCGATGGTTTCCAGCCTTATCCCAGTTGCATTATTTTTGTGTGCAAAAGTTTTAAAAGTTCATATAATCAAAGTAATCGAATTCATCTTTCATAATCATCCACATCCTTGCTTAATTAAAAGCCCTGGCTTTGGAAGGTTGGCTGCTTTTTAAGTGATAAACCCTTTAATATTCTGTAGCCATTTTGAGTATTGTAGAATGGAGGGCAAGATGCCGGCTTAAATGGGATTTCTACTGGGCTTTTCACCAGTTTTCCTTCTTTTAAATGGGAGCTCATTCTGAGGGAATTTGTGTGTTAGGGTTTATTGCATCCTGGGTTGTTGAGGTCAACTCTTCCTGCACTTTCCTGCCTATTCTATGCAATTGATCTATTTTTCAACCAGTTCCAAATTGTTTTTTAAATTGAATCTTAGTTTTTTTTTTTTAAATCTCCATTCTACTCAATCCTCCCAAAACTGGAAAAAAAAAGAGAGGGGGAAAGGGAAGCAAACCTTTGGGACAAATATTCAAGCAGAACAGATTCCTGCTTTGGCCACATCCCAAAAAATCATGTCTCATTTTTGTCCAGAATCTTCATCTGCAGGACCAACTAATTTTGATGACTATTTCTTTAAAAAGGTCAGGTAGGTGGTGCAGTGGATAGAGCATTAGGCCTGGAGTCAGGAGGATCTGAGTTCAAATCCAGCCTCAGATGCTTCCTAGCTGTGTGAGCCTGGGTAAGTCACTTCATCCTGTTTGCCTCAATTTCCTCACCTGTAAAAGGAGCTGAAGAAAATGACAAACCCCAAATGGGATCAGGAAGACTCCAACAGGACTAAAAACAGCTAAACAATGATTCCTTTATAATATAAAAGACTATTTCTCCTTCATTCCTATTTCTCCTCATGATGACATCACCAGCGCTCAGGAAAACTGGGGAGGCAACTCCATGTTCAGAATTAGATGACGAGTTTGGTTTGGGATCTGTTGGGTGTGAAGCTACATCAGCAGAGATGTCATGTGGACAGCTGAGGATTTTAGATGAGTGAAAAGGTAGTTCAGATGAGCCACTAGAAGTACACAGGGTGCAGCAAGACTTGTTTCTCAGTCTCAGACATTTCCTAGCAAATCATTTCACCCTGCTTGCCTCAGTTTCCTCACCTGTCAAATGGGCTGGAGAAGGAAGTAGCCAACCCCTCCAGGACCTGCCAAGAAGACCCCAAATAGGGTCATGAAGAGTCTGACAGTATTGAAGTGACTGAAGAACAAGTTCAGAGCCGCAGGCTGGGGATGGAAAGTTGGTCCGGGTGTGGGTTGACTTGGAATGAGCGGATGCCCAGAGGCAAGAACCTTTCTGTCATCATCTGGAAGTGGGTTTGAGTCACTTTGTTGGAACTGATGACAAAGTCAGTGCTTCAGTTGCAATTACCAGTACCTTCTTGGTCACTTGGAGATCTTTCCCACCAGCTGCTGTGCTTGGATTTGACTCCATGAACATCATGCTCTGGCACTGGAAACCCTCTAGCACGTTCTCCCCTTGTCAGCTTCCTTTGGTGATCTGTCTTCCTCCCATTGGATTGTAAGCTCCTCGAGGGCAGAGATCATCTTTCTTTTTTTGTATTTGTACCCCAATGCCTAACACGGTGCCTGGCACATAGTAGGTACTTAATAAATGTGGTTGACTATTCATTCTTTTCCAAACCTTTTTATGGAAGAAAAAGTATTCAACCACCTCAGCCAATGAAGACTTGGGATGACCACCAAGGACAGCGCCAATTAAGAGGACAAGGTCTTTGGTGAAAACATCCCACAGAGAGATTCCCAAAGCCCTGAAAGAACAGAACAGAGGAGATGAAGAGAGAGCCAGCCTGGTAGAACTTGGCTTGATTTAAACTAAGCCAGATTTTTCCCAAGATGAAACTAGAAGGAAAACAGCACCAGATGTGGAGTATTTGATAATGATCTGTTCCTGTTGGGAAGGACGTGGAGGGAGCTACCGTGTCTGGAGCCCATTGGCTTGACTCTTTATGTGGGGAAGGGGCAATGACACTTAGGATGATGAAGGGGCTGAGGAGACATGGAAGAGACCTGGACAGGAAATCCAGAAAACATCCAGAATGGAGGGAAGATCATTTGCAATGGGTGTAGAGGTTGGATTTCAAGACCTTTTAGAGGGGAAAGTTCTAATTCAGTTGTTGAAAGCGTTGTTCAACAGAACAATATGGCCGCTACTTTTTTTAAAAGAGGCAGATGTCTGGCAATAGAGCGGTGATAACCCTAGTAGGTTCTGCCCTGGTCCAGTCTCAGAGGGAGTGCTGACAGGGTTTTAGGCACCCGGTTTTTAGAGAGGACACCGATAAACTAGAGAGTGGGAGACTGTATTCAAGTCTCTGAAGATCTGCCTTATGGAAGAGGAAATAGACTTGTTCCTCTCTGCTCTTGAGAACAAGGAGCAATGAGGAGAAGTGGCTGTGTTCGGGGAGAAGCATTCATGAAGGGGAAGCGCGTGCAAGAAGTCTGGAGATGTCTTCTGGAGCCGGGCCATGAAGGGC
Source organism: Myrmecobius fasciatus (assembly GCA_023553655.1). Classification (NCBI taxonomy): domain Eukaryota; kingdom Metazoa; phylum Chordata; class Mammalia; order Dasyuromorphia; family Myrmecobiidae; genus Myrmecobius; species Myrmecobius fasciatus. The sequence goes on from JAJPUD010019862.1 coordinate 8,538, forward strand.
TGCAGGTTCCAGATAGAGCAGCAGGGGGACGGGCAGCTGCTCTAGATTTGGGGATTTCGGGGAATGACGCGGGCAAAGTGCCAATCATTTGGCAGGCGTGTGGTGGATGGATTGGAGTGAGGAGCACCAGAAGTGGGAGATCAGATAGGAGGCTATCTCCACAGTCTTTGTGAGGAGTGACGGGTGGCCATGGGAATACGGAGAAGAGAGCCAAGTGAGCTTGATATGGTTCCGTCATGTCTGACTCTTCATGAGGTTTTCTTGGCAAAGACACTGCAAGGGCTGGCCATTTCCTTCTCTAGTTCATTTTACAGACTGATATTTTATAGAGACTAAGGCACAAACAGAGTTAAGTGACTTACCCAGTATCATGGACTCATGAGTGCCTGAGGGCAGATTAGAACTCATGAAGATCCCAAGCTAAATCCGCCACAGTGCCACCTAGCTGCCCACACGTAATGTGGCCCGAGCCAAACTGATGCCAACTGGTTGGGTTTGGAGAATGAAGGAGCGGCAGGACTCAAGGAGGCTTTAGAGACTGGACCCTGAGACACCACGAGGACTGTGGGGTCCTCAACAAAGAGACAAAGTGTTTGGAAGAATAGCTGGCTTTGGGGTTGGCAGATGCCCAGAGGACACTAAGTGCCCGCAGGTAGTTGGTGATTAAAAAAAAAGTTCAGGAGAAATTCTGGGGCTGAATGTGTAGCTACAAGAGTCATCTGAGTGGAGAAGGTCATTAAAGCCCTGGGAGCAGTGAGATCGAGGAATCAGAGAGTGTGAAGAAGGGAGAAGAGGGAGAGGGGGAAGGGAGGGGAAAAAGGGAGGGAGAAGAAGAAGGGGGAAAGGGAAAAGAGGGAAGGGAGGGGGAGAGGAAAGAAGGGAGGGAAAGAGGGGAAAGGGGAAAGAAGGAGAGAAGGGAGGGGAGGAGGAGGAAGAAGAGGAGGAAGGGGAAAGAAAGGAAGGTGAGGAAGGAGGAGAAAGAGGGGGGAAAGAGGGGAGGGAGGGGAGGGAGGGGAAAGAAGGGAGGGAGAAGAAAGAGAGGAAAGGGGGAGGAAGGAGAGCAGGGAGGGGAGGGAGAGGAAGAAGAGGAGGAAGGGGAAAGAAAGGAAGGAGAGAAAGGAGGGGAAAGAGGGGGGGAGAGGGAAGGGAAGGGAGGGAGGGGAAAGAAGGGAAGGAGAAGGAGAGGAAAGAGGGAAAGGTGGAAGGGAGAGGAGGGAGGGGAAAAGTGGAGGGAGAAAAAGGAGGGGAAAGAAGGGGAAGGAGGAAAAGAGAGGGGAGGGGGGATAAAGGGGAAGGAAGGGAAGAAGGGGAAAGAGGGGGGAAGGAGGGAAGGGAGGGGAAAGGGGAGGGGTCCTCTAACACATTGCAGCTTTTCTTTGGAAACCCCAAGCTCTTCATATATGTGTGCACCCCCACCCCCTCACACAGACACACAGTACAATCTCACACACATACATGCGCACACCCAAAGACGTACACGAACACAATCTCACACACATACACATAGATACACAAGCACAGCCTCATCTGCCGCCCCCACACTTAGAGACACATCTGCACGGACCCCCACACCTCAGCCGGAGAGTCAGTCTCCTTGAGACTAAGATCAGAAGAGCCCGAAGTTCCTGATGTGCCATGTGGCACTAGGGTCGGCACCCCCAGCTGCCCCCCGGGCATCTCCTTTACCTTTTGAGGCAGGGCACTCTGGGCCAGTTGCTGTCCTTCCTGAGGACCCCGGCCCTAAGCCCTGGCCACAGGGCACTGCGCAGGTGGCCCGCCCGGGGCCCTGACCTCCACTCTGTTTTCCAGGCTACTGGCTGCCCAACTACAAGCTGAAGTCGTCTTGGGCCACAGGGCTGCATCTATCGGCCTTCTTCGGCCACACTGAGAGCCTCCTGGTGCTGCTGGACCACCACGCCACCATCAACTGTCGCCCCAATGGAAAGACCCCCCTCCACGTGGCTTGTGAAGTGGCCAACGTGGAGTGCGTGAAGATCCTGTGCGATCACGGGGCGAAGCTCAACGCCTACTCCTTGAGCGGGCACACAGCCTTGCACCTGTGTGCCAAGGAGAGCTCCATAGCTTGTGCCAAGCAGCTGGTGTGGAGAGGTGAGTCCGGATCTTCCGGCAGCTCCATGCGGCCTCCTCCAGGGCTCTGGGCTGCGCACCCAGGGGCTCAGTGGGACAAAGAGGGTTGGAGCCCTGGCATTAGATTGCTTTGCCCATCACCAACGAAGAATTGGTAATGTCGGGTTGGAGGGAAGGGGCTGGCAGCCACCGGGAGATCCCGGGCTCCTGCAAGTCCCTCTGTCCCTTTCCTAGTCATGGTGACTGAAGGCGGCAGCCCCAGGGTCTGAGCTGAGCAAGGCCGCTTCCGGAGGGAGTCTGCCATGGCGGCCTGTGTGGCTCAGCCCTCGGAGGCAGGAGGTCCCCCCAGAGGGACTGCTGCGTGGGGGGGGGGCGGGCTCCCAGCAGCCTTCTGGTGCGCGTCCAAGGCAGGACTTGCCGGCAGGTCCTCTCCACGCGGTTCCTCCTCATTCAGAACAAAACGGATTGAATGATAGAATGGAACTGAGACAGATCCCCCCAGACACGGACGTGCGCTCTCACAGGATTCCGCCCCCTCCGGGGGAAAGGGGGCAGGGACTCCCCGGGGCAGGGAGCGCGGCCCTTCAGGAGGGATGCGCTCCTGCCCCTCTCACAGCTCGCTGCCAGCCGGTGCCGTCGCCGCCGCTGCCCTCCTCTGCTACCATCTGCTGGCCTTCGGATGCCTGAAGATGACTGGGGGGCCGGGGGCTCCCGGGGCGCTGGGGGACTGAGGGACTGGGGGGCCGGGGGCTCTCGGGGCGCTGGGGGACTAGGGGGTCGGGGGCTCCCGGGGCGCTGGGGGATCGGGGGCTCCCGGGGCGCCGGAGGGGCCGTCCGTCCCTTTATCCTGTTCCCAGGTCCTGGAGCCCAAATCTGTGTCCGGCAGTGTCTCCCATCTCGCTAGCCTGGGTCCCCTTTAAGTCCCCCCAGGGCTGCCAGCTCTGTGCACTCTGCTTTTCTTGTCGCTGTTGGTCTGCGCGCTGTCACTCGTTTAAAAGCTAGACAAAGTTTGGGGGGCACCTTGGGGTGCTGCCATCCCTGTTGGCCCTTAGCAAGCCAGCTGGCTCGCCTTGAGAAGCAGGGCCGGAGATCTAACGGGGGGGGGGGCGGGGGCGAGGAGTCCCAGCGCTTGGGAGGGCAGTAGAAATGGGGGCGGGGCCTTCTCTCCCCGCCCCTTTCCCATTGGGTTTGAAGCAGCTCTCTGGAGCTGGGGCGACTTGCTGTTTCGCCACCTCGGGTGGTCTGAGGGGCCTTGGACCCGAGCTTTGCCTAAGGAGCCACTCCCCGGGGGGAGAGGGGTTGGTGAGCTTTAGCTTAAAACCGTGAGCCTGCGGCTGGGCCCACTTGGAGATGGAGGCGGTCCCCTTGCAGCCCGGGACCCAGCGTGGGATGTGACCTGTGAGCTGGGGGGGCGGGGCAAGGTGGGGGAGATGTCTAGAACATAGAACACGCAGAAGGGTCGCTTCTCTAAGGTCCGGCTGCTCGGGCGGAGGGGTCTGCTTCCCAGGGGGAATTCTTAAATCTGGCCAAGGGAGTCGACACTTTACTCTGAGAGCCGAACAGAAGGATATTGGGGAGCTTGCAGGGGGGAGACAATTGGGGTAAAGTGACTTGGCCAGGGTCACCCAGCCAGCGCGTGTTAAATTTAGGTCTGAGACCACATTTGAAGTCCGGTCCTCCTGATTTCAGGCAGTTCTGTCCCCTGTGCCAGAAGATTTTTAAGCAGAGAAGTCACGTGACTTGATTTTCCCCCAAGAAAAAGCCGTCCTGGTGGCTGAAAGACAGATTTGGGGGAGGGGGGAGGAAGAGTCGGGGAGACCCGTGAGCAGGTGACTGGAGCAGGCCGTCCTAGAAGGGCGCTGGCCCTGGGCTGCCAGGAGAGGAGAGGTGGCAGGGATGGAAGGGCTGCCATGGAAACGGGATGGGGGGGGGGCTCCCCCTCTGATGGGACCTGAACGGAAGTCAGAGAACTGGGAGGTTTCCCAGCAGGCTCGCTGCCTGCCACAAAGGGAGTGGGGGGTAGGGACAGGTGAGAAGCGTGGCGCCCCATGGGAGTGTCCCAGGGGTGCGCGTGGAGGGGAGGGGCAGCCCAGAGCAGCCGGCCAGGCCGGAGAGCTGGGTTTGGGAACACTGCAGGGACCCCCAAAGGGACCCCCATTTAACTGAGGGGGGAGAATGATGTGGCAAGGGTAAGGCAAGAAGAGCCCTGGCACCATTGGCAGTAGCTGAGCAGGAAGGAGCTGTGCCCGGAGGAAAGGTGGGGTTGCTGCAGCCTGGGAAGGCGCCCCAGTGCCACAGACACCAGCCACACTATGGCGCTTTCCCTCCTGGTTTTATGAGTGCCCAAAGCCAGGGATGGGCCGCTCAGCACCAGGCTGGGCTCAGGCTGCCTGTCCTGGGCCCACTAAAGTGTGGGCAGCTCGGGGAGCCTTCTGGAGTCTGGGCTCTGTTTGCTTTCCCCATGAGGACCAGGCCCAGGCAGAAGCAGATCCCCCGCTGGATGGGCTGTCATTCCCCAAAGCCCCAAACCACTGACTCCCTCGGGAGGCCGGCCCTCCAGCACCAAGACCAGGGCAAGGCCGCAGCCGTGGGGGGAGGGAGAGGTCCGGGCCCCTTGGGAGACCACAGAGGCCCGGCTGGGCTGAGCCCTTGGGCCTGTCCCATCCTCTGCCCTCAGTGGTGCATTCTCCGGATGACCAGGAGGTGGCAATCTTGCCTCAACCTCAGTGATTTCAGAGGCCGCTCCAAATTGGCATGGCTGCCCTGCACGCTCAGGGCTCTGGTCAGCAAATCGGTAACAAGCAATAATGAGCCTACTGTGTGCTGGGCTAAACATCGGGGTACAAAGAGGCAAAAGCCAGCGCCTGCCCTGAGGGAGCCCCCAGCCTAATGGGGGAGACCACCGCCCACAGGCGCACCCAGTTACAGACGGGATCCACTGGGGAGCATTTCAGAGAGAAGTCCTTAAGTAGGACTGGGGCGAAGGCAAGACTTTAGCTGAGAGAAGCCTGGTTTCCCTGGCCAGGAGGCAGAAGAAGGTCCGTGTCTGGGACACCCAGTGAAAATGCTCCCAGCGGAGCCTTGGCTTGTGAGCCGGACGCTGAGCCGGCCACTGTCCCCGAGGCTTAGCCTTCTGTGGTGGGAGGGGAGGGCTGGGGAGCTCTCGCCACGGCCCACATCTGATACTGCAGCTTTTACATTTGGATGTAGAGATGATGGCACCCCCGGGTTGGACTGGATGGGGATGGGAGAGTCGACACGGTCGGCGTGGGGCTTTAAGGTCACTTTGGGTGGAGATGATCTGGAGTGATGGCCCGTGTGGATCCACATTTAGGGAGGCCCCGTGTAGGAGCCTGCGTGCATTCAGTGTACCTAACCCCGTGCCATTGAGTCTGTGTCCGTAGGGCCTTTGCTGACCTTGTCCAGTCACATCCCACTCTTTGTGACCCCGTCTGGGATTTTCTTGGAAGAGATGCTGGAGGGGATGACCATTCCTTCTCCAGCTCTTTTGACAGATGAAGAAACTGAGGCAGACAGGGTGAAATGACTTGCCCAGAGTCACACAGCTCGTAGGTGTCTGAGGTCAGACTTGAACTCAGGGAGAGGAGTCCTCCTGCTTGCAAGTCTGCTGCTAGAGCGCCCGAGCTGCCTGGATGGGCCCTGTCACCCCCCCAAAAAGATACCCTCAACTCCTCTCCTGTTCCCTCCCCCCTTTCCTGGTCCTCCTCCCCTTTTCCGTTCCTGTTCTCAGGCGCTAACGTGAACATGAAGACTAACAACGCTGACGAGGAGACGCCTCTGCATGTGGCGGTACGTAGCGGTCTGCCCGAGCTGGCGGCCTTCTACATGGAGCACGGCGCCCTGGTGGACAGCGTCAACGCACACCTGGAGACTCCGCTGGCGCTGGCTGCCTACTGGGCGCTGCGATTCAAGGAGCAGGTGTACAGCCCCCAGCACCACCGCGTCTGCAGCCTGCTGCTGGCCTCCAAGGCGCAGGTCAACGCCCGGGACGAGGACTTCAAGGCGCCGCTGCACAAGGCGGCCTGGAACTGCGACGAGAACGCCATGCAGCTGCTGCTGGAGGCCGGGGCCGAGGCCAACCTGCTGGACGTCAACGGCTGCACCGCCATCCAGTACGTGCTCAAGGTGACCCCGGTGCGCCCCAGGGCCCGGCCCGACCGCTGCTACCAGCTGCTGCTCAACCACGGGGCCGCGCGCATCTACCCGCCCCAGTTCCACAAGGTGAGACCCCACAGAACGGTGGGCCCAGGCCCTTTCTGAGCCCATCCAGAGAGAGCCGGGAGGAAGGGAAAGAGCTTCTGCCCCCCATCCCGCCGCAGGCTTCCCCTGCCCTCATCCGGAACCTGGAGAGCCCTGCAGGAACCCGGATGCTTTCCCCACGCTCCGGGCCGTAAATGGGTCAGTCAGAAATGGGCAGGGAGCAGGCCCAGCGCCTCTGGGCTCCGCTTCCTGCGTGCTCACACACAGGTCAGGAGTCGGGCTGCTGGCCAGCTCCTGGGCACTGTCCCTGGGCCCCTTCCTCGCCCAGACCCCCGGCCGGGGGCACCTGAGAGACCACAGGGAAGCCGGGGGTGAGCTACACTTGTCTCCACCCGAAGCCTGGCTGGCTCCCTGACTGACAGCTAGATGGCCAGGGGCTCTCCCATCCCACCCAGCAACCGAACCCCGGGGGCCAGCCTTAGGAGGCTGGGGCAGGACGTCCTGAGAGCCGTGGCCCCCCGATTCTGTCTGAGCCCTGAGAGGCTGCCAGCGTCTGGCCTGGATGCTGGGCAGTCTGTGCCCCCCGGCCAGGGCGAGGGAAGGAGTGGAGGAAAGACAGGGATGGAGGAATGAACGAGTGACTGAGGGAGTGAACGAGGGAATGGACCAGGGGGTGGATGAGCCAGACTGAAAGGCGCTCAGAGGCGCCACCTGGAACTGTGCTCCTGGCACCGTGCTGGGCTCCGAGCCCTAGAGGCTCCCGGGAGCCCACCTGAGGGAAGAGCACACGTCCCAGCCTTGGCAGCCCGGCAGAGGGGCTGCCCGCTGGTCCCGGTGGGGCCTGGGAGAGGCGGAAAGTGGCGAGTGGGCTTCTGTTTCCCCGTCTCTGAGCCCTCAAGCTCCTGGGGCTGCAGGGCTCTCTTCCGGGGTGTTCAGCAGCTGGGCTTGTGAGAAAGGGGGGACTGCAGCCCCCGCAGAGGAAGCCTCCAGGTCACACCTCCATAGGCCGTGGTGACCGTGGGGGCACTGATGTTCCCCGGACCCTTGGCCGCAGGGTCCTGGGCCGTCTTCGCCAGGGAATGAGGGGGAGGGAGGCGCTCTCCCTCAGGGGCCCGGCTGGCCTGCCTGCCCTGGGACCGACAGCTGGGTGGCGACGGGCAGCCCTTCCTCAGACTGTGGAGGCTGGCCTCCTTGCCTCCCCTTAGCGGAAGCTCTTTGGGAGAAGCCCCGCTCTCACCCTTGGTCCCTGTGGCGGGCGCTCTTTGGCCAGAGCTTCATGGGTGCTTGTTGGCCGAGCGGCCCGGACGGACTCGATGAGGGAGCGTTCACCTTCTGGTACCGGCACACAGGTGTTAGAGTCCTGCCACGCCTGCCCGCTGGCGGTGGAGGTGGCTGTCAATGCTTACGAACATATCGTGTGGACCCCTAAGTGGAAGAAGGCGGTTCCGGAGGACAGCCTGCAGGTGAGGGGGCGACCGGGGTCCCAGGCTCCTCTGACTATGGCTCAGGGCTGGGAGACAGCGGGTGGCCCTGGCAGGCAGGGCTGGGCAGGGGGAAATGCCCACTCACCGGTGCCACACTTCTTGGCCACCTCTCCTGAGGTGAGCAGGGAGTAGAGGCCGCCAGAAGTAGCTGGCTGGGGTCCGGCCAGCACCTCGACCTTGTTTGTGACACATGAAGGGCCCCCTCCACACCGGGACAGGCCTCTGGCTCTGGTTGTCCATTGCCCAGAGCCCCCTCTGTGCCCCCTGGGCGTCAGAGAAGAATTCTGAAGGGTCAGTAACTCTCCTCTAGGTCATCCAGGGCTTGCGGGCACGGCCCGGGTCCCTTTGCCGGCCTTGTGCTCCAGAGCAGGCCGGGGGCCCGGGGGCCGGGGAGGGAGGCACGTGGTCAGAGTTAAGTTCACGGGCTCCTCGTGGGAGAGAAGATGGCACCTTTGCTGCCGGAGGCTGGCGCACTCTGACCCGCTTCCCGCTGTCTCTCTCAGAGGTACTGGGACTTCTACCACTCTCTCTTCACCGTCTGCAGCAACACCCCCAGGTCTCTCCTGCACCTGTCCAGATGTGCCGTGCGCAGGGCCCTGCTCGGTGGGTGCCACAAGGCCATCCCCCTCCTGCCCCTGCCCGGGCATCTGAAGAGCTACCTGCTTCTCCAGCCCGAGGGCGTCGTGTACTGAGCCTCACCTGGCTGCAGGGCCCAGGGTGGGCGGGGGGCAGCCGTCCCGCTGCTCGGCCCCCGAGGGGCAGGGGACGAGATGGGGGCAAGGGGAGGGGGGTGGGGGAGAAGGGGGGAGAGGGGAGGGGTGGGGGCAAGGGGCAGGTGAGGATGAGGTGTGAGGTGAAGGGCAAGGTGGGGGCAAGGGGACAGGCGGGGGTGAGGAGAGAAGTGGGGGGGTGACATTTTGGCCCCCAACAATGAGAGCTGTTCCAAATGGAAGGGAGTGGCCCGGGGGGCAGAAGCTCCCGTCTTGGGAGGTCCTGAAACAAGGCTCACGGGCTGGGGGTTTCAGGGTGAGGGCCCTCTTCCCCCCACCCCCCATGGCCTAGACTGAGGGCCCCCCCCATCCCCTCCAGGTTCTGGGCTCTGTCTCTGGGCAGCCTCGGTCTGAATAAAAGCCATGGTGCTGATTCTGAGTGGAACAGGGGATTTGGAAGCAGCCGATCCAGGCGTTAGTGGGGCCCCAGGACCCTGGGGAGACGCGGGGGGGGCCCGCGGGGAGCCAGGCCGGCCCAGCCGTTCATCCTTTGCCCTAGGCCATGGGGAGATCACGCTGCCGTGGATCTCCCAGTGAGTGGGGGGGGTGAGAAGCAGGGTTGGAGAGGGGGAGCCCCCTGGGCAGCTTGGGCTCCCGCTCTGCCAGCCCCGCCCTCCCAGTGGCGAGGGGAGAACCCCCAGCTGCCAGAGGACGCCGGACGTGGACAGGAGGAGGGGTGGGACTAGGGGGGAGGAGCAGAGGGAGGAGGGAGCGACTTGCTCTCTTTGGGTCTTGGGGGCAGAGCCTGGGCCAGTACGGGGGGCGGGGCCGCAGAGGGACGAACCTCGCCATAAGGAGCCCTCCCAAAGTGGAAGGCGGGGCTTAGCGTCGGGGGCCGCCTTCCCCGAGAGCTTGAACCCTGACTGTCGGGAAGGTTTTGGGGGGCCTGGTTCCCGTGTCTCCCCAATGAGATATTTCCGTGGTGCTGGGGACCCCCTCCCCGGGCTCAGTTGGTATAGAGAACAAAAGCTGCCCACTCCAACGCCCGCCCTACCCGGAGCTCAGCCCGGGGGGACGAAAGGCCAAGGGGCGAAGGGAGGAACAGGAGCCCGGCACCAGCTTACGGGCGGCGGAGGGAGGAGGGGGCTTCCTCCTTGAGCACTCTGGGAGACTGGGGGGGGAGGAGGGTAAGCCCGGCACAGGGGGAAAGGAAGCCCCCTTACAACCTCCCCAAGGAGTGCCCTAGCGGCCGTGTCGGCCCTCCGGCCTTTACAGCGTTCCTGACTGATTTAGGGGGCTGCAAAGTGCAGCCCTGGGAGAGAGGTGCTATCATTAGCCCCAATTCACAGATGAGGAAACTGAGGGAGGCAGTGATTAAAAGGCTCGCCCAGGGCTGCACAATGAGCAGGTGCCTGTAGCCGAGAGGGCTTTCTGGACTCAGCCTTGTACCCCCAGGCTGTCCGCAGAAGCTGCCATTTATGTATTCCTCACTCTCCCCTCTCACCCTTTCCCCCTACTTCCCCCCAGCTGGCCTATTTATTCATTCATTCATTCATTCATTCATTCATTTATGTATTCCTCACTCTCCCCTCTCACAAGCCGCACTAGGCTGGCAGACCCTCTCTGGAAGCCCACGGGATCTCTCTGTACCTTACCCCAGAGCATGGTGAGACAACCAGGCTCATGTCAGTGGGCACACCTCCGGAGTGCCCAGGGGTGCCGCCCCTCTGGGGGGCCAGCCTCCATCCCTGAGGGCAGGGCCTCCCCAACTGCTGTATTAGGCAGGAGAAGGGACACAGATGTGGGGGGGACTCCTTCCTCTTACACCTGACCCCCAGCATTTACCCTTCCCCATGGGGGGGTCTTCCCTATGCCAGCCCTTGTCCCCTGCCCCCGGGATCCCGGGGCCTTGCCTCCAGCAGGATGGAGGGATATGAGAAATGGGCTCCAGTCAGGACCACTCTCGGACCCTGGGCTCCTGAGCGTTCCCCCAGAGGCTCGGGATCATTGGGTCTCCCCGCTCTGTGGGCAGAGAGGAGCAGCTCACCAAGGTCCCTGGCAAGGCCACAAGCTGAACTCTGGACCTCTGCTGCCCATGTGGGGCCGGTGACCCCAGCCAGAGCCATAGGAGGCCATGACCCCAGCCAGAGCCATAGGAGGCCATGCTTCCCCCCTCCCAGTGACTGGAACACACACACACATGTTCCTGCACATTCATGTGTTCTTACACATGTGTGTTCTGCACACATATGTGTTCCTGCACACACATGTATACACGAGGTATTACACTTGCTCATACACTTGCTCGCTTTCTCATCCTGTTTCTTCTGAATTCCCTGGGGGGCAGGGAAGAGGCCCCCCCGAAATCAGTCAGAGGAGGCAGTAGTGCTTGAGCCCCGGAGGCTCCCCGGCCTGGCCTGGCCTGGCCCGTCTGGGCCCCGGAGGCTCCCCGGCCTGGCCTGGCCTGGCCCGTCTGGGCCCGGAGGCTCCCCGGCCTGGTCTGGTCTAGCCGGCCTCTCCCCTTTCCCTGCCAACCCTAACAGAGCCTCAGATTGGGCAGCCCTGCCCAGCTCCGGCTGGAGGCCCACTGAGGGGAGGCTGGGGGCCCATGCTAAGGGGGGGTTGCCACAGGGACTTGTTGATGGCCCTCTTGGCACTGATCCCTCCCCTCCCCTAGAAATAACCATTTGTTGCTCCTGCCTGCCCTGGCGCTTTGGCCCCAGGCTGTTTGCCACGGGGATGACAAGAACTTGCATCATTCTGAGATAAAAGCAGTGACCAGAGCTGGGGGGAAGGAGAAAGGGGAGGGGGCCAGAGCTTCTGAGGCAAAGGCCCCCCCCATAACCCCTCCGCCCCTCCCGGGGCTCTGCAAGGCCCGGGCACCCCCACTGACTGCCTGTGCCCGGGAGGGCCAGGCAGCCTGCCCAGAGTAGGGGATGCTGCCGTCCCCATGGCCAAGGTCACCCAGCCCGTCCTGTGCGGGAAGCACCCGAGACTGGCAGAGTTCCCAAGAAGAATACCCCGCAGCAGGGTGCTCTCCAGGCCCCCCGCTTTCTTCGAGGTGAGGGCCAGCATCCCCCAGCCCCCCAAGACCCGGCGCCGCCCTCCACCCCATTTTGCAGCAGAGAAGGCCGAGACTCACTGAGGTTCAGTGACTGCCAGGTTTCCTGCCAGCAAGTGGGGCCAGGCTCGTGCCCAGCTCCTTGCCCCTTGGCTCAGCTCACCAACTCTCCAGCCCGGTGGGCCAGTTCCCCCACTTCTGGGGGTGTCACTGGCCTGAGAACTCCCCTGAATGGTCCATGCCTTCTGACAGGGAGCAGGAGCCTCCCCTGGAGGTCGGGTCTGAGGCTCCCCATTTGGAGCCAACCCCCCCTTCTACCCCCCCCCGCCCAAGGAGCTTCAGCTGGGGCTGGGCCTTGCCTCCCTGCCCAGCATCTCAGGCCCTTGCTTGGGGGCCCAGGGCCCCAGGCCCTTGTTTTTTCTCAGTCCCCAAGGATTTCTGGGGCTCTGCGGGCAGCCGTGTTGCCTTGCCAAGGAAGATTGCCCCAGCTGCCCCCAGGCCTGTGACTAACACATCCTAAGCCCCCTCCTGCCCCCAGGCCTGGGACTGGCATGCCCTGGGCCCCCTCCTGCCCTTAGGCCTGGGACTGGCATGCCCTGAGCCCTCTCCTGCCCCCAGGCCTGGGACTGGCATGCCCTGGGCCCTCCCGCAGGAGGCTCAGCTCTGAGTCACTCCTTTTTTCCACTCCTTTGATGGTCTTTTCAGGTGCCCGTTTCAGGAAGGTCTCTCCCAAGATGGCAGATGCAGGGACTGGTGACAGAAGCAGGATCTCTATATTTAAACCCGGGGCCCGGGACAGCAGGAGTGAGCCAGGACCCGGCAGGAGGCTCTGAGAGGGGCCGATGGGGCTGCTGTGATTCAGGCCCGGGCAGCGGCTCATAAACATGTTTACCAGGCCTTGGATCTCCTGGGCAGGGAACAGGCTGTCCTTTCTGGGAGGCTGCCAGAGCAGGGCAGTTCCAAGAAGGGGAGGGGCAGCTGTGGCCTCTCTGCCCAGCAGCTGGCGTGCCCGGGCCGGCCTCCGAGGACAGCTCAAGTCAGCAGCCTCGGCCTCCCTCCTTCCCGTGAGTGGCTTGAAACAGGGCTCCTCGGGCAGCAGGCCAAAGGCCAGGGGACACTCGGTTCCCAGAGGCCCATCCGCCCCACCGAAAGTGTGGCGCACCCCACTCCCCCACCTCTCAACCTCTGCTCCAGGTCCACAGGTTACTGTACGGGGGAGGCCGAGGTGGGCCGGAAGCTGCCTCCTCAGCTCGGCTAAAGTGCCTCCTTCCTTCCAAGGACCAGGTTGGATCAGGGCAGCCGGGCTCACTTCCTAAGTGCCCACTGTGCCAGGCCCTGTGCTGGGCGCTGGGACATGAGGAGGAGCAAGGACCTGTCCCTGGCCGCAGGGGCTGATGGGAGCTGGGGTCCCAGCTAGCTCTGGACAGCACAAGGGAGGGCTGGCTTAGGAAGGAGGGCCAAACGGTTAGGGAGCTGGGTCTCTCGCTTCTCTCTGGGCCACGCTGCCTCGGTCTCCTTCCCGTCCTTGGCCCCTGTCAGAAGGTGCCAGGCTGGCGCCAACAAGCATTGGCAGTGCCCACCCCTGGGTGCCTGGAGCTCAACACCGGTGTCCCTCCAGTGGTCAGTGGGGAGGGGAGGTGAGCTCGGCCATGGCTGCCATCTTACCCCGAGCCCCAGCTCGTGGCCCCAGAGGGCATCAGTCCCCACAGGTCAGTCACTGGGGCCACATGTGCTGCCCCTCCCGCCAGGAAGGATTTCTTTTTTTGTTTTTTGTTTTTTTTTTTTTACTTGGCAAATCGAATATATGTATACATATTTCCAAACTTATCATTGTTGTGCAAGAAAAATCTTATCTACACAAACGATATATCAGATAAAGGAAACACAATGTAAGCAAACATCAATCAAGGAGCATGAAAATGTTACATTGTGGTCCACATTTCGCATCCCTCTCTCTGGGTGTATATGGCTCTCTTCAGTGAACAATGGAACTGGTTTGAAACATTTCATTGTTGCAGAGAGCCATGTCCATCAGAATTGATCGTCATATAGTACTGTTGTTGCCGTGTATAATGATCTCCTGGTTCTGCTCACTTCACTCAGCATCAGTTCATGCAAGTCTCTCCAGGCCTCTCTGAAATCGTCCTGCTGGTCATTTCTCACAGAACCATAACATTCATATACCATAATTTATTCAGCCACTCTCCAATTGATGGGCATCCTTTCAATTTCCAGTTTCTTGCCTCTACAAAAAGGGCTGCCACAAACATTCTTGCACATGTGGGGCCCTGTCCCTCCTCTAAGATCTCTTTGGGATATAGGCCCAGTAGGAACACTGCTGGGCCAAAGGGCATGCACAGTTTGATAACTTTTTGAGCATAGCTCCAGATTGCTCTCCAGAATGGCTGGATCCATTCACAGCATCACCAACAATGCCTCAGCGTCCCAGTTTTCCCACATCCCCTCCAACATTCATCATTAACTTTCAGGAAGGATTTCTGGTCCCAACTTGCTAGGACCCTGTGGGGAGCCGGGCAGGAGGCCGAGCTGGACAAGAGCCTGAGCCAGGCAGAGCAGGCTCCACAGCGGCACCCAGGGGACTTCCATGTTTCCTGTCTCCAGTGGGGAGCTGCAGCTCCCCTTTAACCCCAAGGACTCGGTATTGAAGGACAGCAGACACGTAATTATAGTAAAAATATTTATTAGAAAAGGTCTGGGTTTCTATGTACACAGCTTCATTCACACGGCAGTCACCTAGCACCAGATCTCCCTCAGGGGCGCAGACCATCGGGGAAGGAGGGGCTCAGGCCCCCCCAGCCCCGATCTCCCAGCCTGAGCTTACTCCCTCTGGGGGGCAGCGGGTGGGTCACAGCCAGCGCGCAGGCCGGCCACACCCCTTTGGGGGCACTGACTGGGAGTGGAGCTCTGGCTGGGGGGAGGACGCCCCCATCTGCCCCCTCCCTGCCGAGTGACCCTCACAGTTACTGTAGCATCCATGTGACTGCGGGGGTCTGTACTGTCAGAACGCAGCCCGCTGTTTTACGAGGGGCTCCAAGCAGGGGTTCTGGCCCCCTTTGCGGTGTTAAAAGCCGGCACAAACTGGGGTCCCCTCCGGCAAGGCTGCAGGGCCCAGTGGAAGCTCCCACGGCCACCCAGGGACTCTGGGTTCCCAAGGCTCAGCCTTTGTCCACACCCTCAGGCAGCCGGACCGCCTGCTGGGGGGCAGGGAGAGCTTTGGGCCCCTTCCCCTTCGGTCCCCCTTTCCTATCCCCCCTCCCAGCCTGGAGTGGGACCTCACACCGCCCTTCACTTTCACCTTCCTCTCCTCAAATCCACAAAACAGCCCCAGCCTCTCCTGGAGGCCGACCCTGCCTCCCACTGGCCAAGAACAGCCGGGGTCCTGCTGGGCCGCCCTGTGGCTTCCCCCCTTCTTCCGCCCCTTCGGGGTCCTCCAAGCTAAGGCGCATGCCCCCCCAGGCCCAGAAGCTACAGAATAATTGGGGCTGGGGCCCCCCTTTCCTCCCCCTAAGGGACAGAGGTCCCGTGTCTACATGGGGCAGGCTTGGCTGCCTACCTGTTTGCTTGGGGTTACGGCGGCCATTTCCCAGGAGGGGCTCCTAACTTGTGCCCTTCTGATCGGCTGGCACGGAACCCCACTCACTCCCGCTTCTCACACAGCGGGCACGCCGAGGCTGCAGGGCCCCCGGGCCCTCTCCTCTCGGGAGCGAGGACGGGGCGTGCCGCCCTGGGGGGGCCCTCGGGAGCTGCCCTGCATGCAGTCAGTGGGGGGCCGCTCACACACACACACACCCCTGGGCCGGGGAGCAGGGCTCTGCCCGAGGAGCCGGGCCTTGCTGCTTGTTCCCGCCCAAGGCCCGAGGCCGCGTGGGGGGGCCTCGTTCACATGGCCACCTTCTCCTTGGAGAGATTCCGGGGCTCCTTGCTCGGGGTGCACCAGTCCCCTGCCTCCGGGCTGGCCTGGTAGTGTTTGAAGGCCGACTTGTTGAACACGGGCAGCTTTTCTATGGACTCAGACGACAGGGCCTGGCGTGGGCAAACACACGGGTCAGCCCTCGTGGGGGCCGGGATTCCCGGGGGGAGCCTTGTGCTTTGGGGGCGCCGCAAAGGAGCCTGGGCTGCCAGGCGGGGGCTGTTCTGTGGCCAAGTCCGGGGCGGAGCCAGCCCCAAGGGCCTGAGGCTTCCTTCCTTCACTGTACACAAGAGGTGATTAATAATGGGGCAGTGAGAGTGAAGGGAGTGCTTGCCTCCAGGGAGCCGGCTCTCTCCTCCCTGCCCCTGCCCGGCCCCGCCTCCTAGGAAGCCCCCTCCCAGAGCATGAGCCCACTGGGGAGGGGGCTCGACTAGAGGCGGCCTTGGGGGGCGTGGCGTGTAAATTTGTGGTCGAGCTGACGAGGGCGTCACAAAATGGGGCAGATCTTACCCAAAGGGTCCGTCTTCCCGGCCCCGGGACAGCAGACCCAGGGAGCGGGCACCCTCCCCCCCAGTGCACCCCGACTCCCAAGCCCTGGGGAGCACGAGCTCAAGCTCCGGCCTCTCCCGAGATGCTCAGTCACAGGGGGTGACCCCTGGGAAAAGTGGGAGCTGGACCTGAGGTCTCAGCCAGCTTAGCCCCGGCCCCCCGCCCCCCCCCCGGCCCAGCTTTAAAAGGAGGGAGGCTTTGGTTGGGGTCCCCCGGGCTGTACCTTTAAGTAGATGATTGCGTCCGTTCCATATCCGGACAACGAATAGAGATTCAGGTCCCCTTGAAAGTACTTGGCGTAGAGGCGGGAAATTGGCAAGCCGTACCCGAATCCGGCCTGGGGGGGGCAAGAGCCAGAGGTCGGTGGGTCCCGGCCCCCCAGGAGTCGGGGCACCCCTCAGCCCGCAGTGGCCCCGTCCGGATGCCCCTGGGGCTGGTCCTTTCTCGGGCCCTGGTCCACCACTCCCGCTCTCTACGATGAGGGGCCGGCAGGGACCTTCGGCCTGAGCGCTGACCACTGCCCTTCCCTCCCCGGGCCTTACCAAAGGAGCGTTCCTGGAATTATCCATCACCGGGGTGGGGGCCGTGGTGTAGGTGTAGCTGAAGAGACGGTCGATTATTCTCAGAGGAACACCGCCCCCTCGGTCTGAAATCTGGGCAGAAGAGGGGAACCCTCAGTGGCCCGGACCCAGCCCCCCCAAACCGCACCGGTAACCTCGGGGGGCCTCCTGCCCCGCACCCACCCACCTATGCTGGTAACCTCGGGGCCTTCTGCCCCACGCCCACCCACGTCAGCCACCACTTGCCTTGATGGTCAGGTCTTCCTTTCCCAGGACCACGGTGACCTCAATGGGCGTGAGCGAGGGCTGGCTTTCCTGGTGCTCCACCGTGGCCCTCATGGCATTCTGGGGGGAACCAAGGACACCTTGAACCCCTCAGGGTCTTGGCTCAAAGCCCCGAGTCACGATGGGACAGTTAAGCGGAAGGGAGCGGAAGGGGGGGCAAGGCAGGGGCCCATTTCTGAGCCACTTAAGACAGCCTGGCAAACCCTGGATAGAGGGACCACTCCGTGGCTCTGCCCGGGGGGGGGGCGTTCCTGAGGCTGGTCAATCATCCTGCCGGCCAGGCCTTTCTGAAAGCCAATCCCATAGAAGAGGGGGGCCCCCCGCCGTGCACAG
>JAJPUD010019863.1:0-25746 GCA_023553655.1 Myrmecobius fasciatus
TCAGAAACTATTTACCCATTACCTCTTAGGTCAGTGGCCTAATAATGCAACAAAGCACTTTTTGAAATTGCAGATAATTTTCAGTGCTCAGATCTCTGTGTAGTATTGATGGGGAGGGTGGTTGATTAGGATCTTGGGAATTGTGCTTGATGGGAACAATCTGGAAGGAGTGAAAAATTATTAAACACACACAGCGGGAGTCGTAGGATTTGCCATTGTCGTGGAGAGCTATTAATTCTCATTGCTCCATCCAGCAGCTTGAGTGCACCCTGTGAATACTGTTTATTGGAGAATGGGTACAATTTTGCTGCAGTTGTCGTAATGTAATACTAAATGCTAATTAGGCTTCTAACAATAATTAGAACCTCTTGCTAGACTTCGAAATAGAAACACTCAATTGAATTTACAGAAACAAAGACCTTTAAGCGATGCCAGCAGCAGCTTCTACTCCTCGAAGTTTTTTACGTTTTAGTTACAGAATTGCCAACACGTATTTTTTATGGTGTGCATAATGAGTTCGTTTATGTTCGCTATAGGATTGTTCGCAGAACAAGATGAAGCAAGCCCCTGCCCCCATAAAAAACATACAGCACCCCAAGCCAAAAGAGCACTCCCCCCTCTGTCTCTGTCTCTCTGTGTTTGTGTCTCTCTGTGTCTGTATGTCTCTGTCTCGTCTTTTTTTCTGTGTATCTCATGTGGGTCTGTGTCTCTGTCTCTCTGGGTGTGTCTGTCCCTCTATCTGTCTCTCTATGTCTCTGTCTTTGTGTCTCTCTGTCTCTGTCTCTCACACACACCAAACACGTCTGCTAATAGATAAATGCCAAGAATATAGTAGCTAGAGACCTAGAAGGGAAAGAATTAGAGTGAGGACTTCTGCTTACATGACTTATAGTCTTGCTACAGCCCTCATATTCTTCTGTCATAAATTTTTTTAAAAAGCAACCAAAAACCAAGGGCCAGTCTCTTGACCCTTTGCCTTATCTGTTCCACCAATGACAGAGTTCTGGGTAAAGTATGCAGTGCACCAAATATCCTCTGTAGTGAAGAGTAATTGGCTTACTCTGAATTCCCCAGAGCTTTCCCTTTAACTCCACCATGGCTGGGTGGGAATGTTTTGACCCTCTCAGTGATGTGACTAGATATTTTAGAGAGATTAGGACAAGTTTCCTAGCAAGGGAGCATGACCAAACTCAATGACTAATAATAATGGTGATGATGAAAGTACCTTCTATTTGCTTAACTTTCTCACAGTATTCATTTTGATCCTCTAAATAATCTGATTGGGTGTTATCACTTACATTTTACAGATGAAGTGAGTAAGGCTCAGGAAGGTCATCTGATTTCTGTGAGGAGATGGAGAGTCAATGGCCAAGCTAACATTTAAAGGGAATATTTCCAAGGCAACTAACTCTCTGTATGGAGAGAAGACTTGTTGGACTTGAAATTTGAATCTTACCCCTGACAAGTATAAACTGTGTGTTCATGGCTCAATCATTTGAGCTTCTCTGAATCTCAATTGGCTAATCTGTAAAAAGAGATTGATCTCTGAGGGTCAAATGAACTAAAATGTGTCAAGTACTCTGCAAATCTTAATATATGATACCAACTACCATTATTACTATTGTTGTTGCTACTATCATGATTATTGTTATGGCGACTTATAGCTAGTAAACTTTTCATTGGCCCAGGTTTTCTTTATGATGTGACATATTGGAGAACAGTTAAGTAAGCAAGTTGTTGGTCTTCTATAAAGATTCCACTGAATTTCCTTGTTTTCCCTTCCATTTTGTTCCCCTCTAAGCCAGGTAGTACAAAGCTGAAAGTAAACTTCGCTGGCTCCCTTTTCTTGGGAAAAAAAAAAGCCCATGCAACAATGAAGAATGCCTTTATTCCTCAGCCTCAATTGACTAGCTCTACATCAGTGCTAGCAATTAGCCATTGGATGTGATGTATCATGTTTCCCTTTTGTCTGCAGCCACGGTGGTGAGAGAAATATAATCTGGAAGCCCCATTCTGTAACAGTACTAAAACAGCCCATGCAGTGCCGACTGCTCAGATGCCAAGTTTCAGGGCAAAGGGAGTTTTTACAGGCTTTGCAGGTTACTGGGAAACAGGTTTTATAATGGAAACCCTGGAAGGACCTTAGTGTTCCCTAATGTATAGCTTATGGCACTTTGAGGAGGGGCCCTTCCCTCCCAACTATGTGGGCTGTGGTTAAAGTGAATACTTTCATGGTTGACTTGCAAGTCTGTATGGACTCCTCACCCTTGATATTTCACAAGAACAGCTCTTCTTGTCCTCCAACCTGAAAGATGGAGTTCCTTTGCCCTTGATCTCCTTTTCCTCTTGTACTCAATTTCTGCCCTTTTAGGCCAGCATTTCATCCCACTTCACCATTCTTCTCTATTGCTGCTGGTAGGTGCGATGCCACTGATGACATGCCCCCAAACAGGAGTTTCTTTTTAAGGTCACTTGCTCTAGTTTTTCAAATACTTGGTCCATGTATGATAAACTTGAGGTGTCCCCTGTTCCAAACTTTTCATTTTTTTTAAAAAAGATCTGGAAATGGAAGGGAGCCAACTTCTGGTCACATGGGTAAGTAGCGGAGCCAAGTCTCAAATTCGGTTCTTGGGTTAATAGTCTCAGAACTAGTCCGGTATCTGGTCCAAACTCCTTATTTTATGGATGAGGAGGCTGAGATCTAGGGAAATTAACTGATCTACCCAAATATGGATTCCAGCCCAGATTTTCTGATTATATCAGCCGTGTGCCCTTTCCTCTCCATTACTTCCCTCATTGTTTGGTAGTTGGGGAGCTCCATTTACTTTTCTTCGCATCTAGAACTGGTCCCCCTTCCCTTTTCCTCTGTTCTTACCCCTCCCCCCATTCTGCATGAACAAGCTTTTCCTATTCCCCGCCCACCTCTTCAGCCCCCTTTCTGGGCCCTAATGATGGCAAGTAATGGCTTAATTGGACAAATGTCAGTTTTTCATAGGAATCGTCCAGTTTCTCAGTAGATCTCAATGCTCCGAAGGAGCTGTACGTGAAGCCCTTGACTCGCGTAGCTGATTGCCGAGAAGGGCGCAGCTTGGTCCGGCCTAGAGCCTCACGGGGCTAAATGGATCCCCGCGCCTCTAGTTAAGCTCAAGCCCGTTCTGCGTCGGGCCGATGCCATGCTAAGTGGGTGCTGTGGGAGCGCTTTAGCTCTCGCTTCAACAAATGCACCTGATTGCCCCGAGTGCTCGGTGATGGGCTGGGCTGTCCCGGGAAAGGCTGGACCGGGCCAAGTCAAACGTTTCCCCATTGTGCCGCCCTGTTTTTCTTTCTCACGAGTCAATGTCACCTGCCCACGGAGGACTTGCTGAGATAGCACCTGGCTGCTTAGCGGCTTTTGCCTCGTCTCCCCTCTCCGGCTGACCGTTAAATTACCTCCCTCTCCCGCCCGGTCACTGTGTCTGCCGGCGAGCCAATGGAGGTCAATCCAATATGGCTGACAGGGTGGCGTGCGTAACCCGCGCGGCGACTTTGACAAAGTGGTGTGGTGTGACCTGGTAGTCCTGGGTCAGAGTGAGAGAAATTGGTGTTGTACTAAGATGTATGTTAATACATATATTATTTATATAGGCATTAGCGAGCGCTATTGTTGCCTCAGCACAAACCCAGAGCCAGGCACTGGCCTTGGGGTTTTCACAAGCTCACTTTATCATGTTCCCCCTCCCCACCTCCCACCTCCTCCTTCCTCATGAATAATTAAAAACTTAAATTACTTGCCATGTACAAAATTCATATGCTGGGGAAAATAGCTACATGAAAATTAATTTTCTGTTCTGTGAGACTGACGGGAAATCAATTAATCTTGATATATTATTTTATGCAGAGCAGGGTACAGGAACCAGCAGAGAGAATGGTTACAGCTGTTCTCTTCGGTCGGGCCATATATTATAGTTGGCGGCTTTGACAGCTTCTGAAGGAAAAGGCTGAGAGGGGTATCAGGCAGGTGAATCAACTGTAAAAATTTATTGGAGGATACAAACTGTTTCCAGGGGACTGATATAAAACTCACTCTTGAGAACTGAAGTATTGAATGTTTTTGTGACTGAAGCAGCTTGTTGTCAATATTTATAGCTTTTCTCTTTGTTACATGTCCTATTTGTTTGATTAACTAGTCAGATGTTAGTGTCTGTCGGTAATTTATCTGTTGTGCCTTCTGTAGCATTTTTGATACATAAAGATTTACCACCAGATAAATAAGGCAGCTCATAGACGCAATATGCTAAATAAAATGACAGAGCTGTTTACAACAAGTTACAAGTTTTATAACTCACTAGGTGGATCAGTAAGTTTTGTTTACCATGTCTGTAAGCTGAGACATGTCCGCATGTATGAGATACTATGGGATAAGCAAGTCTCTTTTAAATAAGTGGAGATTATAATCATCCCTCACAGTAAATCATTTAAGGGACTCTAAAAACCTTTATGTAAAGCCATACATAATGCATACATTTAGAAAATAAAATAAATGCATGCTTTTAGAATAGGCTGTGGCGACATTCCTTTCCTGTGCCTTTGATATCCATTTTCCCCATCAACAATAAAAGCACAGTATTCAGGAAAACATGGAACCAGAGAATAGTGATTCCAGAGTCAGGGATTCTTGGAGTTTGGAGGAGGAAGCGGGTCCACAAACAGTCCAGATGAGACTCAGATGGCCACTGATGGTGCTGACACAGCTGGATAGGAATGCTGGGACTTATCTTAACTCTACATTGATGGCCCTCTGGAATGCTCCAGTCATGCTGATGTCATCAGAAATGACGTGGATTTCTTTATGGAGATGCATGAGAGGGTCTCTGTCACTACTCCTGCCCCTACAATAGATGCCCTATCTCTCCATCCTGAGGAAACAGAGGTTGGGGCAAAGGGTTTGGAGCCTGTGTGTTTCAGGAGAAATATTGATGAATGGATAGGAAGTAGGATTTTTTAATAAAGACTTGGTGTTCAGAAACCAAGCCCAAATATAACATATTCAGTCAGTTAATAAGTATTTATTAAGTCATTTCTATGTGTTAGGGACCCATCTAATCCAAAGTGTGGCAAAATTGGCTTCCTGTTTGCAAGAAGTTCACATTCTAATGGGTGAAATAAGATGCAAATAACTATATACATTACAACATATACAGAATAGAGAGAAGGTAATCTCAGAGCGAAGGCACTGGAGAGGAGGGGGAAGGGGAAAGTCCCCTTGCAGAAGGTATATTTGAGCCAAGTATTCAAAGAAGTCAGGAGATGGAGCTGATGAAGGGGAGCATTCAAGACTTGGCCAGTCGAGAATCACCTGATGGACTGTCACACTCAAGGAACACAAAGCCAATGTTGCTGGATTGTAAAGTAGAGAAAAGTTTAAGAACATTGAAAAAGTTGAAAGCTAATAACTTTAAATTCAAAACCTAGTGTTTTGATGCTGAAGGTAAGAGGAAAACAAGTTTATTGAGTGAAGATGATTTTGGCAGCTGAGCAAAAGATGGATTGGAGTGGGGAGAGCTTTGAGGAGGAAAGACCAACTAGAAAATTATTGGGTTAGTCCAGGTGAGAGGTGATGATGATCGGCCCCAAGGTGACCTATCTAAAAGATATTGTAAATTTAGAAATGACAAGATGGCAGATTGGACAGTCTTCCTTCTGAGAAGATCATTGCCTACTGGACAAGGAGAGAGTTGGTATTACTTGAAATTCAACATAGTACTGAATAAATACCATTGGATACTGAGAAGAGCTAACAATCTACAAGCATATGGATGGAACGAATATGTATTATATGATCTATGATCACATGTTCTCTTATCTCATTAATGTTACCTAATGCTACAGGACACCAATACGTTATCACTTACTTTGAACCTTTACAAAGTGCTTCTGAAAGCCAAGGCAAAATGAAAGTATTTGTACATGTTATGAAAATGTCACTGTGAGGGGCCCTTAAGGATAGGGCTCACCATGGGTAGTGCAACAAAGGGAAGACAGATTACCAGAAGCCCAGTTCTGCTCTTTCTACCTGTGTAACTGTAGCTAAGCCATTCCAACTTTATGGGCCTCAATTTCCTTATCTAGAGTTGGATTAGGTACCTTCTCAGGTCCCTTCTCAATTTATGCTCCTAATCAATCCACCAATTCATAGTTTACCATATCCCTTGAACTTAGACTTACCTTAGCTAAGATGCTTCCCTTGGTAGCATCTTAGAAGGGTTCAGAATAAGCTGCTTTGAGAGGGCCCTCCATCACTGGAAGTTTTCAAGTAAATACTAGAAAATCATTGGTCAGTGATGTTCTAGAGGGAGGGAGGAAGAATTATTGTTAAGGTGGGAGTTGAACTAGATAAAGTATGAGGTTCCTTCAAATTCAGATCCTGTGATTTTATGATCTAGGATCAAGAAGGCAGTTAGTCTACTAAAGAGAACAAATTGCTTCTGAAACACTTTGGAAGCAAACATTTACACAACAGTCACATTAATTTCATGTTGTTCTTATCTATTCATTAAAGCAAATCTTGGGATCTCAACTTGGCACAGTGTTCTGGCAAAACTGTGTTAGTCTGAGTAAAGTGAAAGTAATAGAACTGCATTTTGTTAGAGAAAATGTGTAATTCAGGCTTTTCTTCATGCAGTCTTGGTCTGAATTACTGAGGTTAGATGGCATATAAATTTAGTGGACTTGTCTTACTTTCTCTCAAATCCAGAGCTTGTGTTTATCCTGGTAGCTGCTATATATACATACTCTTCCCTTGGAGTTGCCTAGGATGAGCCTTGGGCCCACTGAGAGATGTTTCCTGTTTGGTCTAGTAGCTCATAATCCACCTTTCTTTCCTGTAGGCTACACTAGTGGAAATGGGAAGCACTTAAAGCTTCAGGGGAAGATCAATTCTTCATCCTTTGCTTAGTGAAATAAAGAATATTTGAAATGTCCCTGGAAACCAAAGAGCTCTGAGAAGTTTTGAAATAGCTTTGGGAACCAGGGCTTCACCCTTCATTCTTCCCCACTCCCTCCTTCTTTTCATTGTTTCATTTAATTATAATATTGTAATGCTAGAAGAAGGAAAAAGGTAAATATTTAGAGAAAGGAAATGGGTTCATTTTTTAAGCTGGCTGAGAGCAGGCATACCATTGTAGTTTGAAGTAAGCCTGTGAATTTGTTAAGGTAAACTCTAACGTCCTTCCTGCATGGGAAAGGCCATGAAAGAGAACTTGGAAGTTTAACAGGATTGCTAAAGAAAGCTGTGGCCAGTGGGAACTCCAGAAAATGCAAATGCAGTCTGCTCCAGCTTTCACAGATGTTAAGCGTGGGATGATACAACTTGAAGGCTCCCCAGGCTGTGTTAACATTTGAGCCTCTAGGGTCAATAGAAATAGTTGGGTCCTGTTGAAAGAAATTTACAGGAAAAGGTGAGATATTGGATGCTCTAGGATGGAGATGCTTCAAAGGTTCCCACTTCTTCTTGGCCTGCCCTGCCATCTTATGCCAACTGTTTGGGTATCTGGGGGAAGAGTGGAATGACTTCTCTGGTTGCATCCAGCAGGTGGACATAATTTAACAATGTCTGTCTTCAATGACAAATTGTTTTTGAGTTACTCTAAGGCTATAATAAGATCACATCTGTTCATATATTCTCTTCAACCACATAGCCCAATTTAGGGAGTTTTTATACTGATATAGGATCATTGTTTAAATATTTAGTGGGGCCTGGTCATGTATCATCAGTGTGGATAAAGAGGGAGAGTCTTTTAAATCTTGATTCTGCTTTTGTCTCTTGTGAGATTTCATCTTTCTGAGTGAATTCCGAATTTCCTACGGTTGTCCATATAAATATATGACTTTATAGTTAGGTGCTGAACTGGATGAAATGTTGAGCATTATTTGAGATCTGGAGATGTCTAATGAATGAATCGGCTAGAGTATCATAGCTGGGACTAGAATTAAGATTAATTAGGATTTCCTTTTTCTTGCATCCCCATCAAAAGGCCCAAAATATACTAAGTGCTTAATAAATGCTTGCTGATTTATTGATTTGGGTCTGGAGTAACCTTAGAGCTTAACTTGTTCAACCACCTCATTTTATAGATGAAGAATAAGGCTTGCCCCAAATTCTGTAAATGTCTGAGCTAGGGTTTGAATCAAAATTTTCTGACTACTACACTACTTCCTATCCCCTGATGCAGTAATCTTTCCATTATTGTTTAGCTATACTAGATAGTCTGCCTGATAGAATGGCTTTCTATGTTGATTGAGTATCATTGAATATCTACTCTTTCTTGAGAGCCCCCACTATAACCTTGAAGAGAACCAGCTATCTAATTTTGGTTTGACAATCAGGTTTTCCTTTTGCTGAGATCTGTGCAAGACATGGCAATGGGTGAAAAAGTATAGGTTATGGTCAACTCAGAGAATGAGGTTTTACATTTTTAATTTTTATTTGATATTTTATTTTTCCCAGTTACATGTAAAAAAATTTTAACATTCTTTTTTTGTTGCAAATTTTGAGTTCCAAATTTGCTCTCTCCTTCCCCTACTCCTCCATTTGCATTGAAAAAGCAAGTAATTTGACATGTTATATATGTATAGTCATGCAAAACACATTTCCATTTAAGTCATTCTGTGAAAGAACACAGACAAAAAGACCCCCAGAAAAACAAAGTAAAGAAAAAGTATCTTTGATCTGCATTCAGGCTCTACCAGTTCTTTTTCTTAAAATGGACAGAACCTTTTATCATGTCCTACAGAATTGTCTTGAATCATTGGATTGCTGAGAATAGCTGAGTTATTCATAGTAAATCATATAATATTGCTGCTGCTGTGAACAATGTTCTTCTAGTTCTGCTTTTTTCATTTTGCATCAGTTCATATAAATCTTTCCATTTTTTTTTTCTGAGAGCATCCTGCTCATCATTGAAGAATAAGTTTTTAAAGAAGGTGTACAGGACCCAGTGGCAAAGAGTTGATTTACCAGCATCCAAAATATTACCCAATATTTCCCAAAGGGATGTAATGGAACCATTAAGTTGCTATCTAGCTCAGTATTTTGTGATTTTTTTTGAATTCATCTTTCTTCTTCTCCCCAGTTATTATCCCTTCCTCTGAGCCAACTTTACTCAGAAACCTCAGGATTATGTTGGACTTTTTTTTCTCTCCCTTTCCTCTATCATTGTATTATCAGCCACCAAATTGATTCTTCCTTTGCCATGACTTTTGTGTCTTTTCTTTCCTTTCTATTTCCACTATGATCATTTTAGTCTCTGCACATATTACATTATACCTAACCTTCTACCATGGATCTCTGGCTTAATTCTCTCCCTCTGTTCCATGATATACAACACTGAGAGATGAGTCTTTCTAAAATACTGACTTCCTCATGTATCTGACCGTCTCAGAAAACTTCAGCAATTCCTTCTCGCCAGCACAATAAAGTCCAAACCAAACTCTTTCATGGATTGGACCCAATCTGTCTTTCCCAAACTTATTAGTTTTGATTCCTCAACTGCTCAGTCATTTATTCACTGAATCAATAAGCATTTATTAAGCTATTATTATATTTCAGACACTGTGCTAAGTTGTAAGTATGTAAAGAAGGTCACTCCTTTCTCCCCAATGAAAAAATCCCTTTCCTCAATAGGTTTATATTTTATATTTTAATTTTTAATAGTATTTTATTTTTTACAAATACATGCAAAGATAGTTTTCAATATTCATCTTTGCAAAACCTTGTGTTCCATTTTTTTTCCTTTCTTCCCCCCCCCCATCTTCAAGACAGCAGGTAATCAGATATAGGTTAAACATGTGCAATTCTTCTTTTTTTAAAAAAACTTTTTATTTTTCAAAAGACATGCACCCTTTTTCAACACTCACCCTTGCAAAACTTTTGTTCCAAATTTTTCTCCTCCTTCCTCGTCTCCCCCCCTCTCCTAGACAGCAAGTAATCCAATATAGGTCAAACATGTATATATAGTTCTTCTAAACCTATTTCCATATTCATTATGCTACAAAAGAAAAATTAGTTCAAAAGGGAACAAAACATGAGAAAGAACCCCCCCCCCCCAGCAAACAAACAATAACAAAAGGTGAAAATACTATGCTTTGATCCATATTCAGTCAGGATGGCACTTTCTATCATACCTCTTGGAATTTCCTTGAATCAGCTCATTGTTGAAAAGAGCCAAGTCTATCACAGTTGATCATCACAATCTTTTTGTTCCGGTGTTATTATGTTCTCTCAGTTTTGCTCACTTCACTCAGTATCAGTTTATGTAAGTCTTTCCAAACTTTTTTGAAACCAGCTTGTTCATCATTTCTTTTTCTTTTTGGTCTTGAACCTTTTAATAAGTTCTTGAAATAATAGTAAAAAAAATGCAAATAGAAATTACACTGTTCAAAAACTTCTTTTTCAATGTGAATTTTCCTAAATGTTCAAATTTAGAACAGTGCAAATTTTGTTCATAATTTTTTACAAACTCAGATCACTTTGATTGTTTACTTGCTACAAATATTGGCAAGAACTGAACTTCAGATTCACGTTTTGGCTGTATTAAGTCTAATAGGTACAGAATAATTATTAGTTTATCTGAGAAAAACAAACACTGTTTATGCATGTTCAAGTATAAAATTTATATATTCAATTACTGCATGATACTAATTACTTGTGGTTTTGAAAAGAATATTTTTCAAAGCAAAACATTTTCACATCACTATTCACTTTCAATTTTAGAATATTTTTAAGGGATCATTTACAAGTTGAGAATTGCCCCACTTTTGCAATTTTCATCTAATGTAATCAGTTACAGCTTTCTAGAATTTTGTATCAAGAGCATTTATATTTTCCTCAAAAGAGAAAAAATAATTTCTTACAGAAAAATAATATTCCATTGGATTCATGTACTGTAACTTATTCAGCCATTTCCCAAATGATGATCTACTCAATTTCCAATTCTTAGCCACTACAAAAAGGGCTGCAACAAACATCTTTGTACACGTGGGTCCTTCTCTCTCTTTTATAATGTTTGAGATACAGACCCAGTAGAGACACTGCTGGATCAAAGGGTATGCCCAGTTTTATAGCCTTTTGGGCATAGCTCCAAATTGTTCTCCAGAATGTTTGGATCATTTCACAATTCCACCAACAGTGCATTAGTGTCCTCGTTTTCCCACATCCCCTCCAACATTCCTCATTATCTTTTCCCATCATTTTATGGGTTATTTATATTTTAATGGGAACAACATGCAAATAAACAGATAGCACCAGATACATGCTAAGTAGACGGAAAATAAGATGAAAGCAGAAGTCATTAAGAGCTGGTGAGGGGCCGGTGGTGGAGACCAGGAAAGACCTCTTATAGAAGTCAGTATTTGAGCTGGGTCTTGAAAAAAGCCAGGGAAGTCCTGAGAGAGCAGAACTTTTTAGTGAAATCTTTTTTT
Source organism: Myrmecobius fasciatus (assembly GCA_023553655.1). Taxonomy (NCBI): domain Eukaryota; kingdom Metazoa; phylum Chordata; class Mammalia; order Dasyuromorphia; family Myrmecobiidae; genus Myrmecobius; species Myrmecobius fasciatus. The sequence goes on from JAJPUD010019863.1 coordinate 11,458, forward strand.
CCTGAAACCAGTAAGTTCTTAGTCTATTTAATCCAATCCAAATAACATTTATTGAGCACCTATTGTGGGTAAGACTCTATGCTGTGTTCCCAGATGCAAAATTGAGAGAAAGTTTCAATCAGTGAGTTGAGAATATGGTGAGGAGATATGGGGGGACACAAGCTCTGTTTTCGTTGTTTGCTCTGCTGTGTCTCTCCTCACATCATTCACTTGGACCTAGTCATATGGCTGCATGTTACCATTCCTTTAAGACTTGCCTCTGAATCATAGAACCTTGCTGATGGAAGGACCATCAGAGGTCATGTAATCCAGCCTATTCTTGAAGTAAAAGCCTTTCTACAGCCAAGGATTATCTGGCATCTGTATGAGTATCTCCACCTCAGGAGGCAGCCCATATTTGGACGGCTCTGAGTGATGGGAGTTCTTTTTTCAACAGTGAATGAATCAAGATTTGCTTCTTTGCAATATCGACCTAGTTCTGCCTTCTAGGTGCAGCAAGAATTATTCTCGTTCTTCTTCTGTGCGATGAGGCTCTAGTGTTTCACACGCCCATCTACTTCTTTTTGTGCAGGTGAGACCCCACTCCCCCAACTGCTATACCCCCTTTTCTTTCCCTCCTCCCTGCTCCTCAAACTGTTCTCAGGGTATGATTTCCATCAGTATTACTAACAGTCATTTCATTCATTCAAACTGCATTTATTAGCATCTCCTATGTACCAGGCACTGAAGTCCCTTTGGGGTGTGCAAAAAAATAAGGCCAGATATATAGTAAACATTTAATCAATACTTTTTAATTGATTGATTGATTTATGCCAAGCTAAATATATAGAACATGTTCAAAGTAAGTGCAAAGTGATAGCAGTGGGGAGGTCCTTTGCAATTCAAAAGTATAAGAAAGTAGGAAAAATATGTATTTAGGTATATATATATATATTTATATATAAAATATATATTTAGATATTTGAAGAGTCATTCTAAGAGGTAAAGGTAAGGAGGGAGTAGAGTGAATTCTAAGTATGGGGGGGAAATGGTACAAAGATAGAGCTATAGGAAGAAGAGTGCTGCATCTAGGTCATAGCAAATAAACCAGTTTGGTTGTGTGTTTGGAAGGGAGTGATCTATAATCAAGAGGCAGCTGGGTGACTCAATGGATAGAGCCCTGAGCCTGGAGCTAGGAAGTTCAAATCCAGCCTGAGACACTTATTAACGGTGAGACCCAGAGCAAGTCACTTAACCTATTTGCCTTCATCCACTGGGGACAGAAATGTCAAGTGGCTCCAATACCGTTGCCAAGAAAACACCATGGACAGCATTGATGTTCTGTGGTCCACAGGGTCATGAAAACTAGGACATGGCTGAGCAGCTGACCAATAACAATGTGCAGCAAACCTGGAAAGGCAGACTGGACATTGCCATTAGGGTTTTTATCCTAATTGGCAATCAGCATCCCCTAGAACTTTATAAACAGGTCAGGGATCATGCTTTATTTTTCTCAGCACCTCCTTCCCAGCCTTTTACTTTACAAAGGTTTTATTCAGTACAACTAAAATTTTTTGGATATCTATTGGCTCCATGGATTGATTATTAAAGAAATGAGTTGATTTTACCACCAGAGATTGGCAGTAGTGAGTGAAGTATTTAATAAAAGAAAAGAAAACAAAAGAATGAATAAAATTTTCTCCTCCCCACTGAGCTTTCCCTTTACAAGTTCCTTCTCCACTTGTTAGGTGATCTTTGATGGACTTAATGACAAGTAGTGGGCAAAACTTGAAATGCGCCTTTCTAAGATGCTGTGGGCCAAACTGCTCTGAGAAAAAAGCCGAGCTCCTGGATCAGACTCTGGAGCTACTCATAATCCTCTACCTGAGCTCTCCCAATGGGAAGGAAGCCATTACCTCTGGAGTCTGCCCTTTCCATTCTTATAGGCTTAATTCCGAGGGAGTTCTCCCCCTTTCCCCCATATCTAAACCTGTGCCTTTGTAATCGAGTTATGACAGACACATGTCTTGAATAGGCCTCTCAAATAAGTAGATGAAGAGCTAGCTACAGAGGGGAATGGGGAGCAGTTGGGTGGATTGTAGTGGGATGGATCTCAAGCTTCTCCAACTGTGCATCATAGAACACTGGGATCTTCGAGCAACTGGCAATGTTTAAGGAGCCTGGTCAGCTTGTGAGAAGTGCCCTGGATATACCCACAGGCCAGGAGCAGTAATGAAATTATATGGATGAGAATCACATGACTGACATTGATAGGAAAGTGCTCGTGGAGGCCAAAGATTAAATGATGGATAGCATTTGGGGGCAGGTTAGCAAAATCAACCCTGAGGATTTTGCCGATAAAAATCACTGACATGGAGGTGGTTTTTCATCATCAAGCTAGAGTGTTTATTAGGTGTTTATCTGTCCACGAGACTGTGCTAGTTGCTGTACAAAGTCATCTTTATGAATGGACTTTGCCTTTTGGGAGCTTACTATTTCCAACCCCACTTATTTGATGATAACTCTTCCATATGTGTTTGTCTTCCATCCCCATTAGAGTATAGGTATGGGAGAGGGAGAGGGTTTTATATATATATATTTGTATATATATATATATATATTTGTATCCCCAGGCTTAGTGTCTATCATACAATAAACACTTTTATATGCTTCTCATTCATTCACAAATTGGACAGAAAAATTTAAGCCACAAGTTAAACAAATATGCTAAATAAACAAATTGAGAATTTTTATTAGGTGCTAGTCAAAGGTTAATTGCTTTGAAAGGAAGTGTTGAGTGAAAAGGGAGTTGTACTCCTCCAAGCTTTGACAGAAAGATTTCAAGTTCTTGAGTAGGGCTTGAACCTGGCACAAACTAGGTTCTTAGGAAATTCTTGTTGATTGATTGATTAGTGGGGAGAATTGAATTTCCCATGAAAATTCAATGTGAGAGTCTGGATACCATTGTGTTGATTTTGCCCTAGTTCTAAAGGTATGAGAACAAATTGCTATGTCTTGACTTAATCAATTCAGGGAGGTTTCTTTTTTTATTTAACCATTAAATTAAACAAACACAATCCCCCTAAACCCCATTTTTCCACAAGCCACATTTTAGGCTCACACAGAAGTTGAGTATCTCATGATAACTACATATGCTTTTACACTTTATTATATAATTTAATTTTTCATATCTTTCTTTTATTAGCAGTAAAATAGGTTTAGAAAAAAATAATTAGATTATGAGGTTAGGAATAAAAAGGACAGTTCAATAAAATATGTTCAATATAATTTCTATCTGCTAAAATAAAATACAGCCTCTAAGAGATTTAATTATGGCAGTATTCAAAGAAATTTTTTCCTACATTGAAAACATCCCAAAAAAGAACCCCACAGAAGGCACTTTGGTTAACAACCAAAAAAAGTAATGTGATCCTTGCAATTATAATTTACTGAATATGATAGGAGTGGGGCTTCAGAAGACACAACAAAACCTTATCTTTCCCCTAAGGGGCTATAGCTGGACTGCTTTAGTTACTTTGTTCATGCATATATGTAAAGTATGGTTCAGCTTTTTAAGTCTCCTAAAGGGAAATTTTCATAGGGTCAAAGACTGAGCTGGAAGGGACCTTGGGGGCATTGGGTACAATCACTTCACTCTTAGATGAGGAAACTAAGGCCCAAGGAGCCCCAGGTAATCAATGGTGGAGTTGGGAGCTTTTTCCGCTGCCTAGCCACCGTTTGGGAGATTATATAATAATGGTATTTTCTTTCAATAATGTCCTCTAGATAATTACAGATAGTGTAACTGGAAGGAACCTCAGAGATTAACAGCTGAGCTCTGAAGGAAGCAAGATTCGAGTCTGCCAGTTATCTAGCACTTATTGAGCACTTACTGTATGCCAGGCACTGGGGACTCAGAGAAAGGCAAAAGATGGCACCGGACCTCAAGGAGCCTGCGAAGACCGCAGTCTTAGAATGAGCTGCTTGCTGTTTATAGTGAGGGGTCCAGCAGAGCTGGGAAGCAGACCCAGTACCTGAGAGCAGTGGGGAACGACCCTGGGGTACTACTACGCAGCTGCGGACGCAGGAGCTCATTCTATTCTTAGAACCGTGGGCCCTCCTCAAAGGAGGGCACAGCCGCGCTTAAACCTGCGCCTCCCGGCTCCTTGGCCGGGACCCATGGCAGACTTCGCCATTGTTGAAGGGCTTGGTGGGGAAATGGGCGAGGGCTGTGTTCTTACACGCAACCTTTACCCTTAACTCTCTTAGACCCATTCCTCCTCACCCCAGATTCAGTAATGGCCCGGAACTGTAATGAACAGGAGCCTCGATGTCCCCGGGCGGAGACGTTCTTTTTGTTTTTATTTTCACCGGCGTTCTTCCCTTAGGTTTTCTCTCTTTGTGTGTGTGGCTGCTCATCTTGTTCGCGCTTCCATCAGCTGTCCGAGGCAGGCTGAGGAAGTATTAGGTGGAATCAGGGTTATCCCTGAGCTCTCCCTCCTTTAGTCCCCTGGGTCTGCCTCAAAAGAGTCGGGGGTCTTGATTTTAAAGGATGGAAAGGGCCCCACCTGTGCAAGAATGTTTGTGGCAGCCCTTTTTGTAGTGGCTAGAAACTGGAAACTGAAGGGATGTCCATCAATTGGAGAGTGGCTGAATAAATTATGGTATATGAATGTTATGGAATATTATTGCTCTGTGAGAAACGACCAACAGGAGGATTATAGAGAGGCCTGGAGAGACTTGCATGAACTGATGCTGAGTGAAATCAGCAGAACCAGGAGATCATCATACACAGCAACAAGAATATACGATGATCAATTTTGATGGACATGGTTCTCTTCAACAATGATGTGATTCAAACCAGTTGTGCTGCGATGAAGTTAGTCATATACATCCAGAAAGAGGCCTGTGGGAACTGAGAGTGAACCACAACACAGCATTTTAACGCTTTCTGTGAATATTTCCATGCATTTTGTTTTCCTTCTTAGGTTGTTTTTTCCTTCTTCTCTTTCTAGATCTGATGTTTCTTGTGCAGTAAGATGACTGTATAGATATGTATACATGTATTGTATTTGTCATATAATTTATCCTATTTAGCATGTATTAGATTACCTGTCATCTAGGGATGGGGGGTGGGGGGAAGGAAAGGAAAAGCTTGGGGAAAAAAAAGTTTTTTTGCAAAGGTCAATGTTGAAAGGTCACTCATGTTTTGTAAATAAAAAGCTTTATTAAAAAAAAAAAAAAGAGCCGGGGCTTAGTCAGAAGGCTCGGGTCCTAGTCGTTCCTCTGCCGCTAGTTAGCCATTTCTTTCTCTGTAAAATGAAGGCTTTGGTCTAGGTGCTGGCTAAGGCCCGACATCAAATATTGGAGCCATCGGCCGTTTCCGTGATCCAGCTCATTTTACAGATGAGTAATCGGAGGCAAACAGGATTAAGTGACTGGCCCAGGGTCACACAGCTAGTGCGTGTGGGAGGCTGGGTTTGGACTGAGGATGATGAGTCTTCCTGACTCCAGACCCAGCGCTGTGTGCCCTAGGGCGCCACCTAGCTGTCAGCTCCATTCTGCAGATGACGACACTTGAATCTCTTAGGGGTTAAGTACTTATCTTGCCTTATCCAGCAAGTGTCTGAAGCAAGATTTGAATTCAGGCCTTTCCAACTCCCAGTGTAGGGCTCTATCCTGTGTCAGCCAGTTGCCTTTCTACTCTCCCTTGCATTTTCTCTAGGTGGGAGTTCTCATATTCCTCATGACGTACTTTATGTGCATATTCCCTTCTCTGGGGGAGAGAGCTGGCTGAGAGGGGTCCTCTTGGATGCTATACTGAGATCCAGTGATCTACTAGAGGCCCGGTAGCATCCATTCAGGACGTTGCTCTGATACTTATGTTAGGAGCCCACTGTGGAGGGTTCATGTTCGTTAAAAACAAGGTATTGCATCAGTTTTGTAAGTAAAAATTGAGCCTGCTCAGTTGCTAATGCATTTTTTCCTTTCCATTTTTCCAACATATAATACAAGTTACATTACAATAAATTCAGTCAGTTCAAATTTTTTTCATCTAAAAAATTGAATATGTTCTTTTCCTTCTGTCTCCCTGCAAGGGGCAAGCTTTTTATATTTTTATGGTCTCTGTTGTTTTTACTTGTCACCATCGCTAGTATTAGTTCACTTGTAAATAATGACTTTTCTATATTGAGAAAGACAGATGACTTATTAGATGTCAGAGGCCATCGGAAACATTTTCAATTCAGCATTTTTAATGTCGCTTTTTCTTGATTTGTTTTTCCTCTTTTTCGCATTCTTCTTTTTTTTCCTCTCCTGTGTCCTTCCTGTGGTCCGTGTGTGTGTATATGTGTGCATGTCTCTCTCTCTGCCTCTCTTGTACTTTTTTCATGTCCCTTCTCATCCTCCTGTCTTTGGGTAGACTTCCCTACAGTAGATGGCCTGTGGTTTGCCTGCTGGGAGCATCTGTTACTATATGTGTCTATGAATCTGTCCTTCAAGGATCAACAAATTAGTAGATTTGTCTGGGACCAAACTTCTGTTCTTACCCTGATAAATACATACATACACACATACATACATATATATATATATATATATATATATATATATATATATATATATATATATATATATGTATATGTATATGTGTGTATGTGTATATATACATATATGTGTGTATTCACATATATACATATATATAAATATATGTACATATATATGTATATATAAACATATACATATATGTGTGTGTATATTTAAATTTCTGGCTATTGTCTACTTGGGAGGGCTGGTGCAAAATCCCTACCCTTGCAAAAAATAATCAAGGCACAATTTGTCACAGTACTGAACTCATTGAATACAATTTTGATGTGTTAAGAGCCTCTTAAGACAGTGACAGATTTCATAAACAGTTAGGTTGGATATATTCGTTTGACTGTAGATACAGCTCACTAATTGCTTGATTATAGGACAGAATATCATCATTACTATAATATTCTGTAAAATTCAGCCAGTAGGTTCTAAGCCCCTCTCTTTGCATATTGGGTATCTTTGTCTGTGTCCTTGTGTCTAGAAATTTGCAGGTGTAATAGCTTATAACTGTAGGAGAAGCAATATAAAGATAGAAAAATTTATATAACCAGGGGGAAAATGGAGCCGTTACAGAGCAAGCGAGGGAGTGAAAACTATGTGTTCCAGTGGTATCCATCTGATGACAGAATACCAAGAGGGAGGTCTAGACCTTGGACCTCATGGGGAAGGCCACAATTACTAAGAGGAGTGGAACAATGAGGGCCATTGGAGTGCGTGTATGTCAGCCATGAGGGGAAAGATGAATGGCACTGTCTCTACTGGCAGCAAGCTCACGGTCTAATGGGGAGGCAGGTGTGCTGGAAGGGAGGCTGGGGTGGAACATCAAGCAGACCCAGGGCAGGGAGGGAACGATTGCAGTGGGAAAAAGAGATCAGGAAAAGCTTGGTGCAAGAGGGGCTCACCTGATGAGCCTGGAAGGAAGAGAGCAATTCTAAGAGCTGCAAAGTAGAGCACGTTGCATGATCAGACGTGAGGAAAGAGGAGAGAACTAAATAAGAAAGAAGTGGCCAGAGGGTATAGAAGGTGAAAAGGAACCATGATTTTCGGAGATCTTACTGACGTGCTTTGTTTTTATAGTATAAGCTATTACAGATTACCTTCACTCAAAGAGCGACCTCTGGCAACAAAACAAAATAATTCAGCAGGATTTATAATACATTAATGTTGTCATCTGAGAGTGCCGGTGACAGCATTCTGTACCTGGAGCCCCTCCTCTTAACTATTTTTAATTTTTGAAAAATTAACAGAAATCTATGTTCTCTCTTTTCCTTCCCCCCACACTATTGCAGGGGGAGAAAAAGAAAAACAAATGCCTTGTAGCAAATATACATGGTCAAGAAAAACAAATTCCCTCACTGACTTTATTTGAAATCTCTCTTATCTATATATATTTATACACATTCCTATATAGTACATATATGCAATGCAAACACAACACACAAGCATATATATATATATATATATATATATATATATATATATATATATATATGTGCACACCTGCACACAAACACATGCACACTCACACACAAATGCACACACATACAATATAAATATGTACACAAGGCATAATACACACAGATACATACATGTATACGTGTATTGATAAATACACACGATATATATGTGTGTATGTATATCTGTCTATCATTGAGCACCCTAAAACTGTCATCTCCCTGCTATCAGCAAGTACACAGTCTGTTTTGTCATTAATCCTTGGTAATCTATCATAGATGCTTATTGCATTGGTCAAAATTCTTATAACTTTCAAAATTGTTTGTTCTTACAGTGTTGTTATTGTATAAATTATTCTCTCATTTCTGCTCATTTTCCTCTGCACGAGTTCATAAAATTGTTCATTTTTATAATACTGATGTTTTCATATAAATAGCTCTGATTCTGGTGCTTTCATTCTATGTCAGTTCCTATAGCTCTTTTCATGTCTCTTTTAAATTATCCATTTACTTATTTTTTATAGCACAGTCATTGTCTACTATATTCAGATATGATAGTTTATTTAGACATTTCTCAATTTATGGGTATCCTTTTAGTTTTCAGGATTTTGCTATCACAAAAGGAACTGCAGAAGGGGATAATAAGTGATAACTATATATAAAAGTCCATAGGAGTCAGATTTTTAATGGGCTTTAGATGACGGGATTATTGGAATCTCTATATATGGATGAATAGTAGTAGTAGTCATATAAGAAAAAGTAGTAGTAGTAGTAGTGATGGTGTAGTAGTAGTAGTAGTAGTAGTAGTAGTAGTAGTAGTAGTAGTAGTAGTAGTAGTAATGGTGTAGTAGTAGTAGTAGTAGTAATAGTAGTAGTAGTAGTAGTAGTAGTAGTAGTAGTAGTAGTAGTAGTAGTAGTAGTAGTAGTGATGGTGTAGTAGTAGTAGTAGTAGTAGTAGTAGTAGTAGTAGTGATGGTGTTGTAGTAGTAGTAGTAGTAGTAGTAGTAGTAGTAGTAGTGGTGGTGGTGGTGGTGGTGGTGATAGTAGTTCTAGTAGTAGTAGTAGTAATAGTCATCATAATATTGGTAGTGGTGGTGGTAGTACTAGTAGTAGTACTAGTGGTAGCAGTGGTAGTGATGGTGGTGGTGGTGGTGGTGGTAGTAGTAGTAGTAGTAGTAGTAGTAGCAGTACTAGTGGTAGCAGTAGTAGTGATGGTGGTGGTGGTGGTGGTAGTAGTAGTAGTAGTAGTAGTAGAGTAGTAGTGCAGTAGTTGTAGCAGTAGTGGTAATAGTCATCATAATATTGGTAGTGGTGGTGGTAGTACTAGTAATAATAATAGTAGTAGTAGTGGTGGTGGTGGTGGTGGTGGTAGTAGTAGTAATAGTAGTAGTAGTAGAAGACCACATTGCTTCTATCATAATAGGAGAGAGAAGATAAGTAGTAGCATGAAGGGTAGAATGAAGAACTTGGTTGTTAGGCGACTACCATAGTAACCATTAAAACTAGTTAGCTGAAAAGCAATGAGGCAGTTAGGGGTGGGGATGAAAATGAAAGCAATATTTCTGAATGATCATAGAATATGGCAACTTGGATGACAAGGAAGAGAAAAAAGGCAAAGATGATTCTGAAATAGTGAGCCCTTTGTCCTGGGAAGATTATTGTATCATCAACCAAAAGAGATTGGGAGAAGAAACAGGTTTTTATGGGAACATGAAGATTTCAATCTTGAATTTGAGCTATCATTTAGGGGTATGCAGGAACTTGTTCATACTGACTCACAAAAGCTGATATTTTCCTTTCCCTTCTCTTTTCCTCCCTCCTCATCTCTCACCTCTCACCTCCCTCTTCTTTCTCCTCTTCCTCCTTCTCCTCCTCCTCTTCTTCCTCCCTCCTCCTCCTCTTTCTTCTCCCTCCTCTTCCTCCTTCTCTTCCTCCTCCTCTTTGTCTTCCTTCCTCTTGGGGCTTAAAAACCATGTGTGGGAAGTGGAAGATGAGTTCATGTGTTCTGTTATCAATGAGCAAGAAATCTTTGGAATTCATCAGCACCTAGCTTGCAATGTTTCCATTACTTTAATTTCAAATCACATTTTAGTCCATCAGTCAATAAGCATTTATTAAGCACTTACTACATATCACTGGGCCAAATGCTAGAGATAAAATGCATGACTGCTCTGGCCCTAGCTCTGAGGGAGTGGGGTCAGACTAGTTATATTTGACAAAGAAAGGCAAAAACAACCACTTCCCTCTAGAAGCTTTCATCCTAATAATTAGCCAAAGGAGGAAGTGCCTCCTCTTCAGTTGTTCTTTCTGAGGTTCTTTGGGAACCGACATGAAGAGGAACCTTATTCAGATGTATATGTTTGCCTGATAGTGTCTGTATAATGGTGTAGGTTGGGCCATCCGAGGCACTCTTTGTTGTGTGTGTTGGTGACTTTTACATGTAAGCACCCAAGTATTTAGATCCTAATGAATTAGGGTCTGGGTGCTGGGAGTGAGGGAAAGATATCTAGGCTTTAGTGGAGAAGTACATAGGAAGAAAAGAGAGGGCAAGTAGGAAAGGTTTAGTAGGGGAGAAGGTCTGGAAACTTTCAAATTCCTTTATCTTTTTTTTAAGTTTTAATGATATCATGCGTTTTTAGATTGCCAAAATTTCTTCCAGTAACTCTTTCCCTTCCCATTACCAGAGTTATCCCGTAGAAGAAATTCTATTCTTTTAAGAAAAGAAAAAGAAGAGGTAGATTAGAAGGAAGAAAACTCTCAGTACATCAGAAAGTCTAAAAATGAGTGCACTATTCCACACCCCTGAACTTCCCAGGAGCAGGTGAGGGACATCTTCTCAGACTTCTTTTTTGGGGTTATGTGTATTCTTTTTTAGTATTCACTTGAAAGCTTCAACTTTCTAAAATGAAGTGGTGTCAGTAGTTTGGGTAACAACTGATGGGAAGAGAGACACAAATTTTGAAAGAGAATGGAAAGAATGAAGTAGGCTGAGAGAAACAAAAGGCAAATTTCATACTAAACATAGTGTAACCCTGGAGAGGAAACTCGATAAAGGGCTGTCTTTGCTGTTGGGATCTTCTGGGTGCTGGGTCCACCTCTGCTTCTCTGTGTGACTGTCTCTAAGGGCTTCCTAAGACCCCTTCATGTGTATTTGTATCAGTAGAGAGAATTTCCTCATGGGAATCCTTATGCCAGTGAAATAAGTTTAGATAAAAATATAATCTTGAAGATCAACAGTTCCTAGTCCCTCATTTTATAGTTGTGAAAACTGAGACCCAGAGAGGTTGTAATTTGCCCAAAGTCATGGAATCTGAATTTGAATTCAGGGTTTCTGATTCCACATCCATCACTCTTTCCACTATCCCATCTTTCTGGGGGGAAAAAGCCCATAAGTTTTAGAACATGAAACAAAGAGACCAAAATGAGACCAAGTAAAGCAAAACAAGTTTTCTGTTTTCTTTTTATTTCTGCTATCCAGAAGAATATTGCCTTGAATATATTTCTTCATGTTGAACCAGCAATGGATAAATTGTCATCTACTTTGTATTGAGAAGAAGACGTGGATTCCTTTTATTTTTTCTCTTTAAAATATATGTGGGTTTTTTCCTTCAACCTACACATAGATTGCAAAACTCTTTATAAAAAATATTCATGCCATTATCATAACATAAACAGCTTCCTCTGCCTGTTATCAAGGTGGGTAGATGATACTTGAGACCATAGGAAGCTATGTCGACCAAATCAAAATAGGGTGGGGCAGGGAAGGTCACTGGAATCACTTTCCCTTGCCTAACTCTGTTACTGACTTTGGGGCACTGACCAAGCTTGTTTTAAGGTGAGATGAGTGTTTAATGCGGTTTTTTACAAAGAATCCTTAGGTATGCACGTAAATGTGTTCTTTTTAAGCCACGTGCAGACGTCCCCTTTTCTGTATATATGAGTACAAATACATACATAGGCACATCAATAAAAATGAAATTACTTGCAAAAGCACCAAGGATAAAAGACAGCTAATCCTGTAAGTTGGATACAATCAGTGTGCTGCAATATGTAGGTTATTAAAGAGGAAATGGGGTTTAGTTATTAAGCTATCTTAGATGGCTTGATAGAGTATATATTTTGCGAAACTCTATTATTTATATTTTATTTTCAAATATTTTAAGAAGATAAGCCTCTAAATTCACTTCAGCCTTCTGTGTCATCCAATTTCATCACCACTCACTTAGATCCCTAATTAACTTATATTCTCTAGGCCCATTTCTTTGCTTATATTTCTTTCAACTCTCTCTAATGCGCTGTGAGTTACACTGGAAGGAACAATAAGATTTAAGGGAAGAATTAATTTGGAAAGTTAGGAATAGAACAGATAAGGGAAAATGAGAAAAAGCAGCTTAGTATTTTGTCTTGTAAATGGCTTTGCTCTGGTAGACCAAGAAGCCCATTTATTCAAGGAGAAGGAGGAGTGCTAATGAAATAGATCATGAGCACGGCTATTACAGTAATGAATTTTAACACTCACTTTGTTATGTGATATTTTATTTATGAGCTCCTTGATCATTCAGATAAAGACAAGAAGTTTATGGCAGTAGATTATGTCTTGTTTTCATAAACATATTCTGCAGTTTAATAAACATAATTTATTTTTTTCTTCTTAAAAATCAGCAAAATTTATGAGAGATTATCTTAGGGTTAATGAAGTCTAACATTAAGGAAATATTACCCTATAATATTGGAGCCTTCAGTGGTGGAGTTGTAATTGCTTAATGCTTTTTTCTACAGGCTATTTTTATATAGTACATGCTTTGTACCATTAATCCAATTTTTACAAGTTACTCTTAGGCCAATTCATCGGGATGTATATATCCATGTTTATATTTTTCAGTCACTGCTTTCATTAAAAGATGTAGTAAAGAGTGGGAAATTTAATGTAGGAAAAGGGAGGAAAAGACAATTATGTGAATTTCCTTGCAGAAAGGTGCAAGGCACATATTACCACTGCACTCTGCCCCTGAAACCAATTTCCTTCACAGCTATCTCCTTCACAGGTGAGAATAAAGTGATTTGTGGACCTAGGAGAAAACTGACATGTAAATTACTACTAGAACTCATCAATAGTTAAAATTCAGAACCCTATTTCTGCATTTTATCTGAATGTATGTGTCATTTGAAAACTTAGCCTATGTACCCTCTCCAAAAAGTTGGGCACACCAGTACCCACCATAGATTGGGACCCCAGTTGATAGAGAGCCAACACAAAAGGTAGCCCCCAGAGATCACTATGGATTCAAGGTATGTGTATGTGACTCGACCCATTTTAGAAAATGGGCTTGGTTGCATTAACATACATACTTTTAATGAACTTAAGATGTTGAGGAGATATCAGTATTCAAATACCAGTGGAAGATGCAAAATAATTTGATAAGCATTTATTATTTATTTTGTGAAAGGCACAGGGATAACAAAAAAAAAGGGAAAAAACCCCAGTCTCTTCCCTCAAAGATCTTATATTCTGCTTAGAGTAAGAACATCCTCCTCTCTTCCCATCCTTAATGGAATGCATTTTATTCTACTTTGCATCATTTATACCTACTTCCCCATTGAGATAGTACATACAAAAGACTGTCTAGATCTGGAAGATGAAAATTCAGGATTCTTTGGATTATCAAGCCCTTTGCTCTTGTCTCTCTTCTACTGTTAAGAATTTCCCAAATCACCCGGCCAATATCTATCTTTGATCCATTTTGTGGCTCATTAATGTCCAATCAGCATCCCCCAAATTTCTTTGGCCACACATTTTAAGACTCAAATTATAGAGATGGAACCTACAAATACTTGTCAAGAATATAGAGCAAAAAAGAACAGTCCTAGGATAAAGTGAATGGGGGGTGGTGATAATTTTGAAGGAAGATAAAAGAAAACTTGCTTGCTTCTATAAAAAATTCTGAATACAATTAGAAATTATTTTTACCTATAGATAACTTAATGTTTAATATTTGAGGGAAAATATTGCTAATATTAACATTTTTCTATGGGCCCCCTATTTTCCAGTTGAGTTCAGTGACAGAGTTTTATAGAATACAAGAAATCTTGCCTAGTCCTTTTGCATTTTAGCTCCTTCCTTCCTTCTGAAATTATCTCCAATTTAGCCTGTCCTTATCATCACTGTACATAGTGGTTAGCCTGTTCTTCTGCCAATAGATTATTAAGTCCTTGAGGTTGGAGTCTGCATTTTTCCCCTTTTTTTTCTATTTCTAGTGCCTAA
>JAJPUD010019864.1:0-25744 GCA_023553655.1 Myrmecobius fasciatus
TTATGGAATATTATTGTTCTGTAAGAAATGACCAGCAAGATGATTTCAGAGAGGCTTGGAGGGACTTACATGAACTGATGCTGAGTGAAATGAGCAGAACCAGGAGATGATTATACACAGAAACAACAGTACTATATGACGATCAGTTCTGATGGACATGGCTCTCTTCAACAATGAAATGTTTCAAACCACCTCCAATTGTTCACTGAAGAAAGCCATATACACCCAGAGAGAGGGATGCGAAATGTGGACCACAACATAACATTCTCATACTCCTTGATTGATGTTTGCTTACATTGTGTTTCCTTTATCTGATATATTTTTTGTGTAGATAAGATTTTTCTTGCACAACAATGATAAGTTTGGAAATATGTACACATATATTCGATTTGCCAATATTTTAACATAATTAACATGTTGTGGATATCCTGCCATCTAGGGGAGGGGTGGGGAGTTGGGGGAGAAATATTTGTAACAGAAAGCTATGTAAGGGTTATTGTTGAAGAATTACCCACACATATGTTATGCAAAAAAAAGATGTTTCATTGGAGGATTCTCCCATAATTATGCTGTCAGTAATCCAATTTATAATTGAACAAGTTTTGATATTGTCAAAACTGTCTGACAGATGATCATTCAGACTTTATTTGAAAACTTTAGGTGGAGAGAAAGCTACTCAGACTAAGTTCATTTTACATCTCAAAATGTTTGAATGTGCTTCCTTCTCACAGCTTTAAATCTACATCTTTGAAACTACTACCTGTTTGAAATTGAAATTTAAACTATGACCTGTTTGTGAATTCTGTGAACATTGCATTATTAATTCTTGTAATTCATTCAATATTAACATATTTTATATGATTATCTGGAAATCAAAATATCATTTTTTTCAAATTTTTCCATTTCAAATGAGAGTGCTATTAAATAATTATATGGTATTTGTAAATATAAAAATCGTCTCCTTTTTATTTCACAAACAAAAAAGCAGGATGATATTGTTTTATCATTAAAAAAATATAATCTACTCTCAAATGTAATCCACCACTTTTGGGCTTATCTATTGACAACATATCTTTTTTCTTTTTAATATTTGGGCCATGAGAGAAAAAAAGGTCATATTAATTGTAATCTACCAATCTTTCCTTTAATGCAGTTTTCTATTTACATTTTTACCATAAACTTGATCTCTCAGATCCTATTTTATAATTTTTTAAAGAAATTATTTGTATTTTCCTAGTAATCCCTTAACATTAAAAAAAAAGTTGCTCTATTTCCAAATCCTTTTTTTAGATTTCCTCATTCTCTTTAAAAAAGGTGAAGATTTAATTCTGATGTTTTAATTTATTTATTTTGTCATTTGTAACTCTCTATAATTAATTTTAGTATATTCCATAATTTAGGAGACTCTTCTGTTTACACATCAAAAACACTGGTCACCTTTAAAATTAATTAATTATGCTCTTTTTGTGAGAGAATCTGGACTTTTTTTTAAAACAAAAGTTTTAAATTTAAAGTTTGAAAATAAAAATTATACCAAGAAACTTTTTCCTCTTTCACGTTCTTCTGTAATGCCCACATAGATGAATTCCTCCTTATTTACTAATTAGTCTTTAAGGAAATAAAATAAATTTGTGTTGTTAGTTCAACAGAGATAACTTAAATAAATGAATAATGCTTTTAGAAACTTATAGAAATTCTGTTTGTTTTTTTCCTGAGTTTTGGCATGTATACTTTGTAACTAACCTCCACATACTGGAATATCGAACAATTTAAATAATTATATTATTCATATCAAATGTTTCCCTAAGCTTACCATTTTTTAACTCTCACAGTTATTTTGGTGCATAATATAAATGATGATGATGATGATGATGATGATGATAGCATTTATATAGCATTTTAAAGTTTTCAGGGGAATGACTAAATAAATTGTGGCATATGAATGTAATGGAATATTATTGTTCTACAAGAAATGATGAACAGACTGATTTAAAAAAAAAGTCTGAAAGACTTTGATGAACCTATACTGAGTGAAGTGAACAAAACCAAGGGAACAATGCATACACCAGCAACAAGATCATATGATGAACCACTGTGATGGACTCCACTCTTCTCAACAATGTGGTTGAGGCAATTCCAATAAACTTGGAATGGAGAATTTGATCCACATACAGAGAGAGAAATATGTGTTTACACAATTTTTTTTTGTTATTGTTTGCTTGTTTGTTTTCTTATTTTTTTTTCCATTTTGGTCTGACTTTTTTTGTACAACATAAATTTGGAAATACAGTTTTTAAGAATTGCACATATTTAATCTATACCAGTTAGATTGTTATACTGGGGAGGGAAAAGGTAACGAAGGGAGGTATTAAAATTTCAGACATGAAATCTTACAAAAATGAATGTTGAAAATTAGCTTTTTATGTATTTGGAAAAAATAAAATTCTATTTAAAATTAAAAGAAAAATTATATTTTCAAAGTAATTTACACATATTGTTTCCTATGAAATGGTTGCTAAAATTTCCACTTAGAACATTTGTAAACTAAAGTTGACATCTTATTTTGTAAGCTAGTAAGTGTAGGGCATATTCTCCAGTCTTCTAGACTCAAAGTCCAACTCTATCCACTGTGACACTCATCTATCTATCTATCTATTTCTGTGTTTCTCTTTCATCATATATGTAGATAGTATTTCTACATACTACATTTCTACATACTGTGTCTACTTGAATGAATATATGAAACACATTGATTTTCTGAATTCATTTTAAGGATAGACATAAGTACAGGGAAAGAAGAAAGGGAAAAGAAAAGGGAGAGAGAATTTTAACAGGTCAAACATATTATTAATTCCCAATATTAATTCTCTTCAAGAAACTTTGAATTGTAGAACCCAAGATCTTCAAATAACATTAATTCATCTCTTTCTCTGTTTAAATAAAACTCTCCTTTGTTGAAAGTTATCCAGAAAAATCACTAAAGATCTCTAGAGCTCCAGAGGTAAAAGTGAAGCATTTCTTAGATTTAGTACTTTTCTGTTTTGCATTGTTTTTCTGAGGTAAATAGAAAATTAGCTGAAGGGGAGCTATGTTTTGTTTTGTGGTGTGGGAGCAAAACATGTGGATTATAAATTCATTATGTTAATGGTGATATTTAACAGTCAAATAAATAAAGAAATAAAAACTAATTCTGTGAGCACTTTAATGTCCAGGAATAGGCAATACATACAATCATTGTTCAGTTCCCTGGACATATCATATCCATGGAATTGTATTTAGCTCTGGGTGCTTTATTACAGAAAAGATACTGGGAAATTCATTCTGTCTCTATTAAGGAATCAGAGTGGAGAAATGTGTTTTTTACATTTATGACATTTTAGAATTACAAAGATCAAGAAGTAGGAAAAAATAAAATATTTTAACCTGGAGAAGACTTAGATTTGAAGAACTATCACTAGGATAAGTGATTTTCTTTTAATATTACTTCTTGACAAAGAAAGTTTAGACTTCATATCAGGAAATCTTTCTAAGAATTAGAGCACTCCAAAAGAGTCACAAGGACATTATGAGTTCCTTCCCATTTGAAATCCTCAAGCTGAGGTCAGATACCCACTTAATAATCATGAGAAGATTTTTTTCCCCACATGTAATTTAAATGATATGCACTTTGAGGTTCCTTCTAAGTCTGAATTACCATGATTTCCTGTAAAACGAGCTCAAGGCCCTAATGCATTATTGCAGGACATTGGGAATAGGGAAATTTAGAAGTTGGGGTATAAAGATGTTACACTAAGTACCGAAATTGGATAATATAATAACTTAATAAATCACAAGATTAGGAAAGTGGTAGAGAATGGAGGTAGGTGGTGGGACAATTCATACATTATTTCTGTTTCTGAATCCTAATTCTTTGGGATAATTAGAAAAACTGGGGTCTACCATAATTATGCCATTGTTGCACTAAGCAAAAAGAAAAGGAAAAAAAATTGTTTGCTATTTGAGTTTGTGCACACTTCTTGCTTAAAGTTATGTAAAAACTCATCTGATAAATGACTGCTTTTTTCTCAAGTTTAATTTTCCTCAGATTCTACCATAGAGTTTTGAACATAATTCCTGCACAATTAATATTTATTAATTATGTTATTAGGCTACAGAGAGCTAGAAAAGGATTATCAACATATTTGGAGAAAAAAGAAGCACATGATATACTTATTATAAACATTTTTTTTTTCCATAATTGACTTCCTATGACTAGGCAATCAACAAATATTAAGTGAAAAATAATTTCCTGACCTTTAACAAGTGCCAGTCCCCAAGGTATAAAAGCCTACAGTGAATATGATGATTGGTTCTTGAGAACTGGCTTCAGTACATCCCTGTTTACAGGTCTTAATTTTATTATCATCCAACTGAATTTTAAACAATGTAATTAGTTCCATGTTTAATTTCCAAAAACTTTATAAATGTTTCATTCTACAGCCAATAGAAATTCCCTTCATTTCCAAATTGCAATATATAAACATGAACTGGCCCCTCAAGGATCATATACGTCTTCATAATTGTGGCATCAAATAATATGTATCCCATTGTTCATTCTGCTGAACCTTCCTGTACCATTGGAAAGTATTTGGCATCCCCTGTTTAGTGAAGGTTTTTTCTTCCATTGGCCTTCGGGATGCTGCTTTATCTTGGTTTAGATTCTTTCTGATAATTCTATTTTTTTTTCTTCTTCAGAACTTTCCTCCTCCAACTCCCTACAAAATGCAGAAATAGAAGGATTCAGTTATATTTTTTTTCCTCTGTGTGTAAGAATTGAGAAAGCAAGGTAAGCACTTTGATTTACATCTTCAGTTATGTATGAAAATCTTTTCATTACCTTTATATGATTATTTTGTTTTGTTAAATATTTCCAAATTACATGTACATTTGTAAACAATTTTTAAACTTCAAATTATCTATTTCCCTTCTGCCCTTCCTCATTCAGAATTCAATAATTTTAATACTGATGATACATATGAAGTCCTGCAACATAATTCCATATTACTCATGTTGCAAAAAGAAAACTTGAAAAAATTTAAAAATAAAAATAAGGTTTATAAATGCATGCAGTTCATCAGTTGCATCTCTGGAGGTAGATACATTGTTGATCATGTGTCTTTTGGAATTGTCTTAGATCATTGGATTGAACAAAGTATCTAAGTCTCACAGTTGATGGACCTAACAATATTGTTATTTCTGTATAAAACATTTTTCCCCAATTCTTGTCACTTCTCTTTATAATGGTTTTATTGAAACCACTCTACTCATCACTTCTGATAGAACAATATTATTACATTACAATCACATACCTTGACTTGTTCAGTCATTCCCCAATTTATGGATTTTCCCTCCCTTTCCAAATCTTTACAACCACAAAAGAGCTATTATTTATAACAGTTCTTTTTAATTTTTTTTTGTACAAAGAGTTCCCTTTCCTAGCAGTGGTAGGATTGAATAAAAGGATATGCATATTTTTATCACCCTTTAGGGCATAGTTTCACATTTTTCATTAGACTGATTTGACTAGTTTACAATTAAACCACCAGTGGATGTTTCCCAAATTTTTCCACATGCTTTCCAACATTTGTCATTTTTTTGTGTGTCCCACTAGCTATTTTTGCAGGTATGAGTTAGTATCTCAGAGTTGTTTTAATTTATATTCCTCTAATTAGTAGTAATTTACAGCATTTTTTCATGTGAAAATTCAATTTTGATATCCTCTTCTAAATCTTCCTAATCATATCATTTATTACCTGGTCCTTATTTTTATAAATTTGATACAATTCCTTATATATTGAAGGAATGGAGACTTTAATCAGAGAAGTTTGCTATAATATATTCCCACAGATTCCTGCTTTCCTTCTAACTTTGGCTGCTTTAGTTTCATTTGTGCAAAACATTTTCAATTTCTGCAATCAAAATTACTGAATTACTTTGCATAAATACTCTGTATTACTTCTTCATGCATAAATGCTTCTTTTATGCAAAGATTTGACAGTTTCATTTTTCAATGCTCCCCTAATTTACTTATGTCACCATTTACATATAAGTCAATTACTTCTTTTGACCTTATCTTGTTATATGGTATGAGATGTTGATCTGTGCCTAGATTTTGCCAAACTGCTTTCCAGTTTTCCCAGCAATTTTTGTCAGATGTTGAGTTCTTATATCCAAAGCTTGGATCTTTGAGATTATGAAACACCAGATTACTATAGAGGTAGCTAGGAGTATCATTAGCTAGAGTGATGAGTATGGAGTCAGAAAAACTTGAATTGAAATCTGTCTTCAGATACTTGTTATGTGGTCTGGGCAAGCCATGTAACCTGTTTGCCTTAATCCAATAAAGAAGGAACTAGCAAATTACTGCAATATCATTGCCAAGAAAAAACACATGAAAAATATGATTCATGGAGTCGCAAACATATTTCAAACATTTAGTATTATTCAAATGATCTACTATAATAGCCAGCATGAGACTGATTTAGTGATTACCACTTTGTAAAATATTTGGAAATCTGCAACTGCTGGGCTGCAATTTCTAATAGTTCCCCCCCCAGTCATTCGCATACATATTTTTTAAACTTTTTGTTCTTCTAGAAGAATTTTGTTATTTGCTTTGTAAAGCAATTCTTAAACAGTTTGATTGGTCTGACACTAAATAAATTAACTTAAGTAGAATTGTCATTTTTATTATATTGGCTTGAAATACATAGGGGCAATTTGTATTTCTCCAAATGTTTAGATATCTCTTTATTTTTGTAAAAAGTTTTGCAATTTTGTTCGTACAATATTTAGGTTTATCTTGATATGTATTCTCCAAAGTACTTTATATGATCTTCAGTTAGTTAAAATAGAATTTCTCTTATTATTACTTCCTGCTTGGTTTTGTTGTTAATATATAGAAATGCTGTTGATTTTTGTGTTTATTTTATATCCTCCAATTTTGCTGAAGTTACTAATTGTTTCAATTAATATTTTAGTTGATTATCTAGGACTTCCAAGAGTGATACTTTGTTCACTTTTTGCATTTTTCAAATTATTTTTCCTTTCTTATTGTAATAAGCAACAAAACAATGTTTGTAGTACAATATTGAATAATAGTGAGATTGATGGATATGCTTGCTTTACTCCTGATCTTATTGGGGAGACTTCAACTTTATTCTCATTAGATAAAATGCTTGCTCTCCATTTTAGATAGATACTACTAATCACTTCAAGAAAATCTCCATTGATTTTGATTGATTGATTGATTGATTGATCTCCTATGACTTTTGATAATTTTAATAGAAATGAGTCCTGTATTTTGTCAAAGGCTTTTTCTGCAACTATTGAGAGAATCATATTTTTGGTTATTTTTATTATTCCAATGGTCAATTATACTGATAGTTTTTCTAATACTGACTTAATTGTGCATTGCTAGTATAAACCACATTTGATCATATTGTTTAATCTTTGTGATATATTGCTGTAATTTCCTTGTGAATATTTTATTTAAATTTTTTTCATTGATTTCCTTAAATAAATATTTTTATAATTTTTCTTTGTTTTTATTCTACTTGATTTAGGCATGAAAACCACATTCATGTCATTTAAAAAAGATTTCAGTAGGACTCCCTGTTGAACTAATTTTTCAAATAATTTAAATATATTAGAATCAATCATTCCTTTAATGTTGAATAGAAATCCATTATAAATACTTCTGGTCCTGGTGATATTTTCTACAGGAGTTGATTGATTGTCCAATTTCTTTTTCCAAAATAATTTTGTCTGCAGATTCTATTTCCTCTTCTATTAATTTGGACAGTTTGCTTTGTATAAATGTTTATCCATTTTATTTAAATCATCAGTTTTACTGGCATACAATTAGGCAAAATTGCTACAAATAATTGCTTTAATTTCATCTTCCTTAGTGCATCAATACTTTTTATTTTTATATTAGCGATTTCATTGTTTCTTTCTCTTTTTAATCAAAATAAACATCTATATTTTTATTATTGTTTTGAGAAAACCACCCCTTAATTTTATATACTAGTTTAATGGCCTTCTTACTTTTAATTCTAATTATTCCTTTGACTTTAAATATCTTCAATTTGTTATTTGAGTATTCTTAATTTTTTTCTGTGTTTTAGTTGCATGCCCCATTCATTGATTAGTTCTTTCTTTCTGTGATGTACAAGTTAGAGCTACAAATTTTCCCCTAATTACAACTTTAGCTGCATCACAAAACTTTTGTAATATTGTCCCATTGTTGTCATTTTTAAAATGAAATTGTTCATTATTTCTATCGTTTGTTTTTTTTGATGCCCTCATTTTAAGACTATATTATTTAGTTTCCAGTTAACATTAATTTATGCTTCCATTGCCCTTTATTATATCCAATTTTTATTGTATTGTGGTCTTAAAAATGCACTAAATATTTTTGCTTTTCTGCAATTGGTAGTGAGGTTTTCATGTCTTAATACATGTCAGTTTTTGTAAAGATACAAGGAACAGCTGAGAAAACATAGACTCCTTTCTATTATGATTAAATTTTCTCTAGCAGTTTATCAAATCTATATTTTCTAATATATATTCATATATATGTATATATATATGAGTTATTTTTTATTGATTTTATGGTTAAATTTATCTGACTCTAAGATCATAAATTGAGGTTTCCCCCTCTAGCATAGTTTAACTACTTATTTCCTCCTATAATTCACTTAACTTTTCCTCTAAGTATGTGGATACTATGTTGTTTAGTACATACATATTTTGATTTGATATTATTTTATGGTCTAAGATTCCTTTTAGTAAGATTTAGCTTTCCTGTTTTTACTTTTAAATTGGGTCTGTTTTCATTTTTGCTTTTTTTTTAGAACCTGATGTCTACTCATGCTTTTCCACTTCAACTGAAGCATTATAAATTATGTTCCAGTCTCTCATTTCAATATGGATTGTTTCCCTAGTTCAAGTGTGTTTCATGCTAACAATATATTGTTGACTTCTGGTTTGAAATCCATTCTGATATCTGCTTCTGTTTCATGGATAAATTAATCCTATTCACATTCACAATTATGATGACTGATGATACATTTCCTTCCATCGTATGTTTTCTTCTTTCTTTCTTTTTTCCTATCCCTCCTAAAAAGTGTGTTTTTCTTCTAATCAGGTTTATCTTTACTGCCTTCTTTTTTGTATCACCTTACCATAAATATTTCTTTTTTTTCCCTTGTCCAAGTATTTCCAAGTTTGGTAAGAAAGATTTATATTGCCAATAGAATATACACATATTTTCCCCTTTTTGACACAATTTAGATATAGACATGATTTAAGCATGGTCTACCCCACCCCTTACCACCACAATTTTCTTCTCCAATGAAAAAGCCCTTCCCTAAGTATCATTTTGATAAAAGACAATCATATTCATTCTTCATTTCATTTATCCATTGTCTCAGAGCTTACTTTTTTATCTATTTAATTTTTATTTCATCACAATATAATCAACTCATCAGTATTTTTCTGATGTAGAAGCTTTCTAAATGCTCATAATGATAAAGTTGTTAGAATCTATCTAATTGATTATTTTTATATAGAAAAGAGAAGAATTTAAACTTATTGATTCCCTTGTGGTTATTTTTTCATGTTTACTTTTTTATGCTTCCTCTTGAGTCTTACATTTGAAAATCAAATGTTATATTTAGCTGTGGTCTTTTCATCAGGAATGCTTGAAATTCATCTATGTCATCAAATATCAAATATCTATTTTTCCCTTGAAATATTATATTCAGTTCTGAGGAGTAGATTACTCAGACTTTTTTTCCCCTTTTTGGAATATCATAATCCAAGCCCTCCTCATTTTAATGCAGAAGCTGGTAAATTTTGTGTTGTTCTGACTATGATTACATGATACTTGAATTTCTTTCTGACTATTTACAATATTTTCTCTTTGGCTTGGGTCCTCTGGAATTTGGCACCATGGTTCCTTTGAAGTTTTCATTTTAGGATCTCATTCAGGAACTCCTCATAGTGGATTCTTTTTTAACCTCTGATTCTAGGATATTGGGATGATTTTCCTTGATATTTTCTTGGGATATGATGTCTAAGCTTTTTTTTTTTTTGATCATGGCATATGATTAAATATATGATAATATGCTAATTGATACTTATTAAGAATATAAAAAAATGACAATTCTTGATCCTCCAGGTTAGATGTGTTCCTTATGATATATTTCATGTGTTCTTTATATTTTCATTATTTTGGCTTTATAATCTTTATTTCATATCTCATGGAGCCATTAGCTTCCACTTTCAAATTCTGATTTGTAAATATGTTTTACAATTGGTTTTTGTGCATGTTTTGTCATTTGGACAAATCTATTTTAAAGCATTATTACTATTCATTAATTTTGTATTTTTCTATTTAATCAATTTTTATTTTTAATGTATTTTCTTCAGTATTTTACCCCTTTTGCCACTCTATTAATTTCTTTTCACAATTTTCTTCCTTTTATTTCTTTACTTGATTTTTTTTCGTTTACTGCTTTTATTTTATTTTGAAAATCATTTTAGCTCTTTCAGGAATTCTTGTCTTTTACCAAATTTTACTTTATTTTTTGAGGTTTTGCTTTATACCTGTTTAACCTTTGTTGACTTCTTATTAGTTTGCCTCTTGATATTTGCTGTTACCATTGTAGCTTTTTGTGGTCATATTCCTTTTTGCTATTGTTTGCTCATTTTCCACTTTATTTTTTGATTTGATACTTAATATTAGGCTTGTTTCAATATGGGGCATGAGAGAAGAACTAACTCAAGTTTTAGGGTTTTTTTAACATTGCTAGTTTTCAGAGCTTGTTCTGGTGATTTGGGCAATTTTTGTTGATTCCAATGTAATCTGGGAAGAGAGGTGGTCCTTGCTTTCTTGGTCTATCCTCTGGTCCTTTTGGGGGAAAAGCTCCTGATTCCTTGCAATTGTAAATGATGCTACTCCTCAAAGCCTCTCCTCTGGTTGTTAAGTGTCTCTGATTTCTTGGGATGAAAAGTGATTCTTCATTTTAATGCTTTAACTCTCTCAACATAATTCACTCCTCTCTTATCTAAAAATATGACCTCAAAGTAATAACAGGTAATAGAATTGCCATACATATTGTATGCAGTGCTATTACAGACAACCCCCATAATTACTTTCTGACCAGATGCCACGTTTCCTTAACATCTTTGCTTTAAGGCATCCTAAGCTGTTTTTCCTTTTCTCACTACCATTTAATCCCAACACTGGTGGACTATTCTTGCAGGTTCTGAGTTAGTTTCCACCCCCATTTCAAAAATCTTTTCTTCTCACTTCCTAAATTTTCTTGGCCTGGAAGAGGGTCCCACTCTGACCATTTGTTGCCTTTGCCACTCCAACATTCAATTTGAGGTACTATTTTAAGGTTTTGAGAGGTTAATGTTGGAAGACTTAGATATGAACTTTCTTTACTCTGCCATCTTAGATTTTGCTCTGGAATGCATTGCAAACATTATTTTATTTTATTTTATTTTGCTTTTTGCTGAGGCAATTGGGGTTAAGTGACTTTTCCAGGGTCACACAGCTAAGAAGTCTCTGAGATCAGATTTGAACTCAGGTCCTCCTGACTTCAGGGCTGGTGCTCTATCCACTGCGCCACCTAGCTGCCCCCTGCAAACATTATTTTAGACAATTCTTTAGTCTATCTAAAAATCACTTGATCCAACTTTCTTTCTAATGCAAGTGAGTCCCAGAAAAGCAAAATGCCTTAGCTAACATAACATAGGTAATACATTAACAGAGTTAGGGCTGGAATTTAGGTCTCTTGAAGTGAAATCATCATTTGCACTGATAAGAATTGTGTTGGCTGCTTGAGTCTAGTTCTATCTTTTGATATATACAAAGAATACTTTGATTCTTCTTGGTTAGATAGAACACATTTTCTTTTAGACATTTATGTGGTCAATTCAATTTGATAAGCATTTATAAGTGTCTAATATATGTGTTAAGCACTGAAGATATAAATAAGAAAAAAAGAATGCCAACCCCTGTCCTCAAGGAGCTTACAATCTAGGGGGAAGACAATTCACAAAAGGAAGATGAAAAAGGGGTGGAACATTTGTTCCCTGGAATTGAAATCAGACAGGGTTGTTGACATAAGGCGGAGAATCCTATGAAGTTCAGAACCTAACTTGCAGAAAAGAAGTCTTTGAATAGAGTTCTATGTTCCACCCCTCAGAATCTCCAATCAGAAGGGAGAGGAAGATGGGAAAAATGAGGTGATATTAAATAACAAGTGAGCAACATAGTGATGAGATCTAAAGTGATCAGCTTATGTCAGTAGGGGCATGTTGTTTTATCGAGTTGAAACTAAATAGAAATACAGATGAAAAGGAGAGTGAGGAAAATATTTTAGAAATACATTTTTTTTGAAAACATTGCTATGTTCACTAAGTAGATGTAGATTGGCAAATAAAGAATTATCCCTAGAATAGATTCAGATGCTTAGCCTATTATGGGATATTTAGTACCAACCTTTCTTACTCTTTCATTTTAAAGAATACAGTGGGTATAAGTTTTGAACTTGTCAGGAAGAACTGAGTTCAAAATTCACCTTATACTTTTACTATCTGTGTGACCCTTGGCAATTCATTGAATCTCTCTCAGTCTTAGTTTTCATATATATAAATGAAAATACTAACACCTACCTCACATGATTATTTTGAGATTTAAATGAGAAAATATACAAAAATGCTTTCCAAACCTTTAGGCATGATAGCAAGGACAGTTGTTGCTGCTGTAACTGTTATTGCTATTTGTTGTGTTGTTCAGTTATTTTCAGTCATGTTCAAATCTTCATGATCACAGTTGATGCTTTCCTGGCAAAAAAATACTGGAGTGATTTGCCATTGTTTTCTCCAGCTCATTTTACAGATAAATAAACAGAGACAAACAGGCTTAAGTTACTTTTCTGGGCTCACAGTGCCAGAGTGTCAGAGGGTAGATTTTAGCTCAAGAAGATTAGTATTCCTGAATTCAGTCTTGGTATTATTTTTAATACACATTTCCTTATGAATCATGTAAGAAAAATCAAAACAAAAGGGAAAAAACACAGAAGGAAAAAAAATTGGAATAAAGAATTGAACATAGCCTGCATTGATTTACATGCAGTCTCTACAATTCTTTTTCTGGATGCAGGTGGCATTTTATGTCCAAAGTTTATTGGAATTGTCTTAGATCACTGAACCACTGAGAAGAACCATTTCTTTCATAGCCGATCATCACATATTCTTCCTGTTACGAAGTACAGTAAATTCTTGATTCTGCCTGTTTCTCAGCATTAGTTTGTGTAAATTTTTCCAGCCTTTCTAAAAACAGCTTCTTCATCATTTTTATAGAAAAATAATAATCCTTTACCTTAATATACCACAACTTATTCAGCCATTTCCCAATTGATAGACATCTATTCATTTTTCAATTCTTTGATATCATAAAAAGAGCTGCTACAAACATTTTTTGCACATGTGGGTCCTTTTCCCTCCTTTATCATTTCCTTGGGATACAGACCCAATAATGGCACTGCTGGGTTTTTTAGACCTTTGGTCATAGTTCCAAATTGCTCCCCAGAATGGTTGGATCATTTCAGAACACCATCAAAAATGCATTAGGATCCCAGTTTTCCTGTGTTCCCTCCAACATTTACCATTATCTTTTCCTGTCATCTTAGCTTATCTGAGAGGTATGAGGTGCTACCTCATAGTTATTTTAATTTGTATTTCTCTAATGAATAATGATTTAGAACATTTTTTAATATGACTATAGATGGCTTTAATTTCATCATCTGAAAATTTCCTGTTCATATTCTTTGGCCATTTATGAGTTGGGGAATGATTTGTATTTTTGTAATTTTTATAGTTTTTTATGTATTTTAGAAATGAGACCTTTATCAGAAACACTGGCTGTAAAGATTTTTTCCCAGGTTTATATTTTATTTTTAATATTATTTCCATTGGTTTTGTTTGTGCAAAATCTTCTTAATTTAATGTAATCAATGTTGTCAATTGTAGATTTCATATTTTTTAGTTCCTCTTTGGTCATGAATTCCTCCCTTCTTCTAAGATCTGGTAATTAAATCATCCCTTGCTCTCCTAATCTGTTTATGGCATCATTATTATGTCCAAATCATGTACCAATTATGACATTATTTTGGTATCAGAATTGGTATCCATTAAATAAAATAGATGCCCAGCTTAGAGGTTAGTAAAAAATAAAAATCTGCATGAATACTAAATATATCAGAGAGGTAAGAAATCAATTAAAGGCAGAGAGATATAATATAGAGTATTGGAATTTGATCAGAAGACCTTTCTCATTCATTCCAATCCATTTTAGTTCTGTAACCTTGGAAAAAAAACACTAAGCTCAATTTTCTTGTCTATAAATTGGAAGTAAAATCTTCCCTATTTGCATCAGATGGCATTTTTTCTTTTTTGTTGTTGTTGGTTTTGTTGTTGTTGTTGTTGTTGTTGTTGTTGTTGTTGTTATTGTTTTTGTTCGTTTGGTTTGTTTAATTTTTAGTGAGGGAGGAAATAGCTTAGTAAATCATAAAGTACAACATTAAAAATTAAGTGAAGTCAAATAATTGGAAATAGGTATTATTAAAAGTGGTGGGATCAGGTAAAAAAAAATAGACAAGATTCCAATTGAGCATCAAAGTATGGATTAGAATTCAAAAGAAAAGGATGAAAAAGAGGGCTTTCTGGGAGAAAGAATAACATGAGCAAATGATGTTTCCAATATTAAAGAGTTATCTAGGAAACTGAGAAATTAAATGATATGGTCATATGTCAGAAAAAGTGCAGAATTTTGGTTTCAAGATTCGTATCTTGTCTATTACAACAATTTGCTATAATTATTGTGTACTGCTTGTATCCTTTAGAAGAGTACAGTCTTCTTGAGGTCATAGACCATCTTTTTTCTCCTTAAGTGTCCTGGGCAGAGTACATTTCAGTGAACAGATACTTCAAAAATGTCTGTTGAATTGAATTGAATTGAATTGAGTGAAATAAATCCAAAAAATGCCCCACTTCTCCATTAAAAATATTATTTTAAAGCATATTTTCACTTTAAATCATGTGACCATAAGTTCTATATTCTGTTTTTTTTTTCAATTTCAGTTCTAAGGTATATCTATATCCCCATATTTAATCTTTTTTTTATTAAAGCTTTTTATTTGTATAACATATGTATGGGTGGTTCCCCAGCGTTGATCTTTACAAAGCTTTCCATTACAAATTTTACCCCCAGTCCCCTTCCCTCCCCTAGATGGCAGGAAGTCCACTACATGTTAATAATGTTGAAATGCTTGAGAAGTTATGCAAGAAAAATCCTACCTACAAGAAAAAAAAGGAATCAGAGAAAGGCAACACAATGCAAGCTCCCATATTTAATTTTTTAAAATTATTTTATTAAGTATGTTTTCCTTATTTTTTGTCATTTTACCTGTTCTATGCTAAAATTTTTTATTTTAGCATGTAAATATTTTGAGACACATTGAAATAAGTATAGATTAGATTTTTTACAGTGAATATTATTATGCCAGAGATCAGGATATAATCTTCAATTCTATCTCTATAACCCTGTGAAGTTAAAATTGCCAAGAATTCTGTTTTATATTATCCCAGAAGACACATGGATCCCCATCACTAAGGTCTGTCACCAAGACATCTTAAAAGGGTCTTTTTATTGAATGTGCTGTCTAAATCAGCTTTCCCATCAATTCTGAAGCTATTTGTAGTCAAAAGTAATGAGTGTCTCAGCTGCTACTTCATAGGTTTCAAAGTAATATATTAGAAAATCAAAGCAAAGGTGCAATGAATAGAAACCTCACTGAACTTCACATAGCAATATTGCCAAGGCAATTATGTCAAATAACAAATACTTTTTTCATATTAGCTGTTGTCAATTTAATTATTTTAAAGGATGTTCCAGATTATTCAGTAAAGGATATTGAAGGGACAACTATGCATCCTTTTAACCAGGTGTCATGTTTTGCAATTATATTACTTTGGGTTTTGAAATATGCAAGCTTCTAAAAGTTATTCTCCTATAGGAAAACACAGCATTCATGCCACTGAGGCCCTACAAATGAAAGTAGGTCAGAGTTTATGCATCAGTCATTTCTTTCAGGCTCTTAAAAGAAGTCATGTAACACTTGGCTGGGCCTGAGGAGGCCATTTACCACCTTGTAGGAGGCTGCACAGGCCAACTCAGTAGGAGGTAGTCCCCCTTTTAAAGGCAAGTAGAAAATGGATGAATGTCAATGACATTACCCAGATTCAGAGGACAGCTCATTCTAAGAGATGGTAAGGACAATAATATTTCACAATTATTCCCCTGTATTAATATCTATTTATGTGGTGCTATGACATTCTTGAGGCAAAAAAGTACATGGAAACACTGGAGAAATAGCTTGCTATTCCATTCTGAATATTTACCTATATTTCCTAGCTGACTTCAAAGGGTATAAAGAGGAGCAGGGACTGAGAGAGCAGTTCAATTTTATTACCACCTTATTTATTCTTAATGGAAACAAATTAAATCAAGACTCTATCATGGTTATCAAAACTGAACCTTCAGCAAATTTTCATGGCAGTAGAATAATGTTTAAGTAAATAGCAAATGTCTTCAAACAGCCCAAGGTAAATGAACCAAGGACAAGGCTCTCCTCCAATTCTGTAATTACTTTACACCTGGAGAACAAGGAAGGAGAATTAGTTGGCCTGCTTTACTCTTAATTAGATTTTAGATGCATTTTTTCTTTTTTTTTCTTTTAAAATTAGCTGTATTTGCAATAGAGATCATTGGGAGGGAGGGATGATCTCTGTGAAGGTTACTTGAACTTGACCTTAAAGGTTAATCACAATCAAAAAACAGTCACTGTGGAGAAATTTTTTTTTAAAACATCATGACCATAGGTACAAATAAAGAAGTCACAAAAAAGGAAGTTCAAAATTCTATTGCAAAGAAAAACAGGCATTTGAAAAACTGTCAAACAAATCATTATATGGTTTGTGGCATATCATTTAGTTTTTCATGAAGATATAACTCATATCAACTAATGTTGTAATAAAGATGTAATAAAGTTTTGAAACATTGACTCAGAGAATAAGGGCATATCAAACAGAAATGTGGACCTGACATCCAACTAGACTGGTGGTTTTGATTAAATTTAAAGTTCAATTCGGAAGAAGATCTAGTAATTTCAGGGACGGTAAATATGCTATAATGTGGGGTGAAGACAAATTTATAATTCAAAAATCAAGGTTCCAATGAATATATTTATGTCAAAAGTAGAGTTTCAGAAAGAATTTCTGAGTAATTTTGAACATCAATATTCAACTCAACTTTGCCAGTTCTAATTTGAATATTTAGAAGTATATTTATTATTATTTCCAGTGATCTAAATTTCTATAGAATGCCAAAAGAGTCTATAAGGAGATTTAAAATAGGTTATTATATGCAATCTAATTTATTTTGTATTGGTTTTGTTATGATTTTGTCAATTCTTTGAAATCCTTAAGCACTAACTTTAGAACCATGCAAAATTGACTTTCTGTGACATATCAGCACTTGAAAAAATTATTGGGGACAATTTTCTACTTAGCAATCTTATGTTTATTAGATAGATGCTGCCCAGAATTTATAATGCTACAATGATAGGTTAGAAAAATCAACCAATATTAGTTGTAGTTTTTTGGTTTTGTTTAGTTTTTTGAAGATTTTTGGTCTGTTTTGTCTATGGGTTTGTTTGTATTATGCCTGTTGTTGTTTTAATTAAGAAATGACCCTGTAAAACATGTTACTCAATCATATGAAAGGGAAAATAAGAAAATAAAAATACTTAAATCATGAATGTTGAGCCATGTTACCCAGACATATTTTTGGAAAGAAAACAAGAATTTAGCCAGTTTATTTAAGTTTAGAAAAAGACAAACTTATTGGAGGAATCAAAAATTTTCTAAAGTATTATGAATAATGCTTCATAATAAAATGATTTTACAGCTTCAAAACAAAATTAACAAATTTAGAAGTAAATTATTAATTTTCAATAATTTGTATTCTTTTAGATATTCAAGTAATCTATATTAGAAGGAAATATAAATTGCAAGTTTTTTAATTACCTTATTATTTGTTTTACTTTTATTTTCATCCATCTCTCTATTTTTAAAGCTAGATGTTCCCTTACTGCTTAGGCTTGAATAAAGTGATTATTTACAAACCTGATCATTCTACTGTTAAGGAATGAGGGCTTTGATATGCCACATTTCAAAATAAGCCCACTGCAATTCAGAATCTCCTAGCTCTAGAGGCCCAACCACTAGCATAAATAATTGACTTTAAAAACTATTTCTGTCTACATATTTTGTACTATTAACACAGTACTTCCTGGTACATAATAGACACTGAATAAATGTGTATTAACTAATTTATTTCTTGGACTATATCTATATATTTAGTTTTTTGAGATCTATGTAAAAATAATAATTGCCTTCTTGCTATTTCCAAATGTCTTTAACAGCTATAAAAAATTCATAGAGTCCAGTTATTCTTTGTCTGACATTCTCTAATACTAAGTTGTAGATTTGAAGAAAACTCTAACTTTCTCTAGAAATAATTTGTTTCATAAGTTATGTTAAACAAATTTAAATATATTGATAAGATTATTAGAAGTGAGAATTGATTGATATTTTATTTCCATTTATTCTTGCATTTATTAGAGTTCAATCCAGTTTTGATCTCTTAGTTATAAAAATAGATTAAAAAAATCCAGATACATGATAAGTTACATAGAGGAAAAAAAGGACTGAATAGGAGTAGTGAGAAATTTTTGTTCACTTTTGTTTAATCTGAATGAAAAATGTCTCAAGTTTATAATTTTTTAAAGTAGTTATTATATATATATATATTTTACATGGTATCTCTGGCTTTTCTGTATCACACAATATTTCTTATCTTATGATAATCTTTGCTTAAAAGTCCCATCTTCTGAGATTCTAAATATAGAACTCTTTCTGATTTACTAATAATTTTACTATAATTTATGACTCTTGTTCATTCTGTACAAATGCAGTTTATATGTAAAATAATTACAATTATATAGTATACTTTTATATTGAAATAATGTTTTCATGTAGCAAATGCACTATATGAATTGATGTGACATTGCCCTTCTCAAGGTTTGTTTTTTTTTTTAATTGCAGTTCTTCATTAACCAGTAAAAGATGAAGTTGTGAGGATACAATAATAATAAAAAATAGTTTGAACAAAAAGAAATAGAGATGGAGAATAGAGAGAAGGCATATGTATTAACTATTACTTTGTTATGATTTTCCCTGTCAAGAAGTGAAATCTTCAGAATGAATATATAGTTTTAGTAGTCATATACATAGAAACAATGAACTCATTAGTGATGATAGAATAGCAGAAAGAAGAGAGGGGAATAGAGAAGAGCAGAGGAGGTAAAAGGGAAAGGAAAAACAAAAGACGACAAGAGAAAAGGATCAAAGAAAAAAAAGAGAATGAAATAGAAGAGAAGGGGAGAGAAAGGAAGAAAAGAGAGAAGAGTTTCAGATAAAGCAATGATGTTATCCAAGTGAATAAATGCAGTAAACGTGAACAACAATCCAAAATTGGAGAGGAAGGAGTTGAAATGCCCAGGAGAGAGAAAATACAGGACAGACAAAATAATTTTATTTTAAGAGCATTTATTAGCTGGCCAGCAACTGAACCCTGCCAGTGCAAGACTAGGGGATCAGTCCCCAGATTTAAGGACAAGTATTTATGGGAGAAAATCACAAGAATGTTTAGAAAAATTTATCACACTAAAAATTCCTTTTCCAGGCAGGCGGCGAAGGTTAACAGGGAAGCAGCATTTCTTAAAGTTATATATTCCTTAAGTAGTCAAAGTCTTTGGTCATAGATTAGGATAAAGTAGTACATCTGGAAGCCATATGGATCAGTAGTTAGAAACCGAACATCACTTATATTAGGGACTGAAATGCTGGCAACACAATTCTAACTTCAGACATAGTTTACACAGAGATAACATTCTCACTGTCTCATGAGTACCCAAGCAGGTTCAGGGAAAACATACATTTTACTCACAGTGTCCATTTCAGAGTCAAATAAATAAAAGAAAAACTAGGGTATGCAAGTAAATTTTAAACAATATTTTGTTTAAATATTAATATTAAAATAATTATTAATAAATAAATTATTAATAATTAATTAATTAATTAATTAATTAAAATAAAATTAAATATTTTTATTAAAGCTTTTTATTTGTATAACATATGTATGGGTAGTTCCCGAGCATTAATCTTTACAAAGCTTCCCATTACAAATTTTTACTCCCAGTCCCCTCTCCTCCTCTAGATGGCAGGAAGTCCACTACATGTTAATAATGTTGAAATACTTGACAAGTTATGCAAGAAAAATCCTATCTACAAGAAAAAAAAGAAAATCAGAGAAAGGCAACACAATGCAAGCAAATACCAATAGAGGTCATGAAAAGGTTACATTTTGGTCCATATTTCATATCCCTCTCTCTGGGTGTATATGGTTTTCTTCACTGAACACTTGGAATTGGTTTGAGACAATTCTTTGTTGCAGAGAGCGATGTCCATCAGACTTGATCATCATGTAATATTGTTCTTGCCGTGTACAATGATCTCCTGGTTCTGCTCGTTTCACTCAGCATCAGTTAATGCAAACCTCTCCAGGCCTCTCTGAAATCATTCTCCTGGTCATTTCTTACAAAACACTAATTTTCCATAACATTCATATACCATAATTTATTCAGCCACTCTCCAATTGATTGGCATCCATTCAGTTTCCAGTTTCTAGCCACTACAAAAAGGGCTGCCACAAACATTCTTACACATGTGGGTCACTTTCCTTCCTCTAACATCTCTTTGGGATATAGGCCCAGTAGAAACACTGCTGGGTCAAAGGGTATGCACAATTTGATAACTTTTTGAGCATAGCTCCAAATTGCTCTCCAGAATGGTTGGATCCGTTCACATTTCCACCAACAATGTATTACTGTCCCAGGTTTCCCGCATCCCCTCCAGCATTCATCATTATCTTTTCCTGTCATTTTAGCCAATCTGAAAGGTGTGCAGTGGTATCTCAGACTAGAGATATGTTTTATCTCTATGACTAGAGATATGTTTTAATTTCATCCTTTGAAAATTGTCTGTTCATATCCCTTGAAGAATTATCTATTGAGGAGTGGCTTGAATTCTTATAGATATGAGACAGTTCTCTATATATTTTAGAAATGAGGCCTTTATCAGAACCATTATACGTAAAGATGATTTCCCAATTTGAAGCTTCCATCCTAATCTTGTCTGCATTAGTTTTATTTGTACAGAAACTTTTTAACTTAATATAATCAAAATTATCCATCTGGTGTTCAATTAGGAGTTCCAGATCTTCTTTGGATATAAATTTATTCCATCTCAACAGGTCTGAGAGGTAAACTATATTACGTTTCTCTAACTTGCTTACAAAATCACTCTTTATATCTACATCTTGAACCTATTTAGATCTTATCTTGGTATGTGGTGTTAGGTATGGGTCAAGCCCTAAGTTCTTCCACACTAGTTTCCAATTTTCCCAGCAGTTTTTGCCGAATAGTGAGTACTTATCCCAAAGGCTGGGGTCTTTGGGTTTATCAAACAATAAATTGTTAAGGTTATTGCCTAGATTGTCCTGATAACCTATCCTGGGCCACGGATAGACTGTTCTATTTCTTAGCGAGTACCAAATGGTTTTGATGACCGCTGCTTTATACTATAGTTTTAGATCTGGTACAGCAAGGCCACCTTCATCTGCCTTTTTTTCATTAATCCCCTTGAAATCCTTGACCTTTTGTTCTTCCAAATGAACTTTGCTACTATTTTTTCTAGATGTGTAAAATAATTTCGTGGGAGTTTGATTGGTATGGCACTAAATAAGTAGATTAGTTTGGGTAGTATTGTCATTTTTATTATGTTCGCTCTGCCTACCCATGAGCACTTAATATTTTTCCAATTGATTAGGTCTGATTTTATTTGTGTGGAAAGTGTTTTGTAATTTAGTTCGTATAGTTTCTGACTTTTCTTTGGCAGATAGATTCCCAAATATTTTATCCTATCATCTGCTATTTGGAATGGAATTTCTTTTTGTATCTCCTGCTGCTGGGGGTCCTATCGGGGTCCCCAGCCACCGCCCTCTACTCACCCTAATCCAGGGTCTTCAGACGTCTCTGGTACCCCACCCTAGTGGAAGGGAGATTTTGAGGTTTTTATGCCCTAAAACATGGTCAATTTTTGTATAGTTTCCATGGACTGCTGAGAAAAAAGTAAACTCCCTATTGTCTCCATTCAACTTTCTCCATAGATCTATCATACCTAACTTTTCTAACAATTGGTTTATCTCCCTAGTTTCTTTCTTGTTTATTTTGTGGTTTGATTTAACTAATTCTGAGAGAGCAAGGTTCAGATCCCGCACTAGTATAGTTTGGCTGTCTATTTCTTTTTGCATCTCTCTTAATTTCTCCCCTAGGAATGTGAATGCTATTGCACTTGGTGCATATATATTTACTATTGATATTGCTACATTATCTATGGTACCCTTTAATAAAATATAGTTTCCTTCCTTATCTCTTTTGATTAGATCTATCTTGGCTTTTACTTGATCTGAGATAAGGATTGCCACCCCTGCTTTTTTGTGTTCACCTGAAGCATAATAAGTTCTGCTCCAGCCTTTTACCTTCATCCTTTATGTGTCATTATGCTTTAGATGTGATTCTTGTAGACAACATATTGTGAGATTCTGGTTTTTAATCCAGTCTGATATCCACTTTCGCTTTATGGGAGAGTTCATTCTATTGATATTCACAGTTAGAATAATTAATTCTTTATTTCCTGCCATCTTATTTACCCAAGTTATGTTTTCCCCTTTCCTTTCCCCTTTCTCCCTTCCCCCCTCCTCAGTACTTTGCTTTTGATGACCCCTCCCCCAAACAATACTCCACCCTTTAGATCCCCTCCCCCTGTTTTTATTCCTTTCCCCTGATTCTTCTATTTTCCCTTCTATTAGTTTATCCCTTTCTTTTCCTCCTTTCCCTCCCACTTCCCCCTAGCAATAGACAAGTTTCTATGTGAAATCAAGTGTCTGATATACACATTCAGAGCCCAACCTGATGAGAGTAATATTTAAACAATGATCATCTCCCTCCCTTCTTTCTCTCAATTATATTAGGTTTTCTTTGCCTCTTCAAGAGATTTTACCTTGTTTTTATCTCCTTTTTTATCTTATTTTACCACTTTTCCCTCTTTTCCCCAGTATGACAACCTTTCCCCCTCTAGTTCTCTTTTTCATATTATTAAAGTAATATCTAGTTAATTATACCCCCAAACTTTAAGTATCCCCATAGTAGAAATAAAGTTATCAAGAGTCCTTTCCTTTTTACCTTTTTATGCTTATCTTGAGTTCTCTGTTTGGATGTCGAATTTTTTGTTCAGATCTGGTCTTTTCATTAGAAATAGGTGAAATTCACCTATATTATTGAATGACCATCTTCTTCCCTGGAGGATAATACTCATTCTGGCTGGATAGGTTATTCTTGGCTGTAATCCAAGTTCCTTTGCCTTTCCGAATATATGTTTCCAGGCCCTTTGATCCTTCAATATGGAGGCTGACAGATCATGTGTGATTCTAATTATTAATCCTCGGTATTGGAATTCTTTCTTTCTAGCTGCTAGCAGAATCTTTTCCTTGGTGCTATATTCCTGAAATTTAGCCACGATCTTCCTTGATGTTTTAATTTTGGGGTCTCTTTCAGGAGGTGATCGGTGAATTCTTTCAATGGTGATTTTGCCTTCTGATTCCACAATCTCGGTAATTTTCTTTCAGGATTTCCTTTAAGATTGTGTTTTGATTCTTTTTTTCATCATGGCTTTCAGGAAGTCCAATAATCCTTAGATTGTTTCTCCTAGATCTATTTTCCAAGTCAGTTGTTTTTCCTAGGAGATATTTCATATTTTCTTCTAATTATTCATTTTTTTGTTTTTGTTTGACTGATTCTTGAAATCTTAGTAAGTCATTCACTTGCATTTGTTCAATTCTTATTTTTAAAGTGTTGTTTTCTTCAGTTACCTTTTTAAGCTCCTTTTATAACTGGCCAATTTAAGTCTTTTTGTTTATTGCACTCCTTTTCCACCTCACTAATTTTATTTTTCAATAAATTGGTGTCTTTTTCATATCTCTTTTGCAGGGCATCATATCCTTCTTGCACTGATTTCAGTTTATTTTCCCATTTATCCTCCAGCTCTCTTTTGAGGTTCTTTATGCAATCTTCCAGAAAGGCTTTTTGAAAAAGGGACCAGTGATAGTCCTTAATAATTTCCTCTTGAATTTTGTCTAAAGGAATCTCAGGATCTGGAATCATCCCTTCTTTTTCTTGATAAAAGCTGTCTATGGTGAGAGCTCTCTTTTGCTTCTTCATTTTTTTTCTAGACAGTGTGGCAGAAGATCTTTGCCCTGGGGCACTTCGGCGAATTAACTTAAAGTGCTGGGCAGGTGGGGGCTAGGACTAAGTCCAATTTACTCCTTAAACAAGACAAGTCTGCCAGAACACCTGCCCCCAATCAGAGTGTCCCAAATGCCTCAGATAAACTCCAGGTGTTTAGAATTTGGAATTTGGATTTTCGAGTTTCTGCCACAGTGAGCTGAGTCCCACCCTCACTTCCGGCCTACACCAGAGTCCTCTGTTTATCCCTCTGTCCCAGTTAGACAAACCTGATGTGAAGCAAGCACTGTCCAAATATTTCTGCATTTGTTGACTTGAAGATCAGTTCAGAGGCTTATTTTATTGTTGATTTGAGAGAAGATAGGAGGAGGATGCAGAGAGTCACTTTTTCACTCCGCCATCTTGGCTCCATTCCCCCAGTAATCTAAACAATAGTCTCTTCAGAAAAAAAAAAAAATATTCATGATATTTAAAAATTTGATATGTATAAGTTTCTCCATCACTCAATGTTAAATACTCAACAATATAATAAAGTTTTTATTTTTTACATTTTGAAGTTTCTGGGATGTTAATGCTCACACTGAAAATTTAAAAATCATCTTTTGCAAGTATCATTAATGTACACCATGCATGTGGAACCAAAGCAGTAAAGTGTCATAACAATCCATGGAAAAAAAATTTTCATAGCAGAAAAAATTAAGAAGAATAATTCCTGAGAAAAAGAGGCATTAGATTTGCAATTTAGAAATCATTAGAAAAGTTCTGGAGGCGGAGCCAAGATGGCGAACTGCAGACAGAGTTCTCTCTGAGCTCCTGAGACCTTTTCTCAGACTCAGACAAATTGAGCCTCCGAAATGGTTCGGGAGTGAGGGCTCCACCAAACACTTGGACTACAATGCACTTCTTTTTTTTTTTTTTTTTTTTTTTGAACTTGCTTCAATTTTTATTTACAATTACTATTGCTAACTATTTCCCCCCATTTGTTCTTTCTCCTTTAACCCTGTCCCTCCTCAAAAGTGTCCAAATTTATATTTTTTTAATAAAGCTTTTTATTTGCAAAAAATATGAGTGACCTTTCAACATTGACCTTTGCAAAAAAAAAACTTTTTTTTTCCCAAGCTTTTCCTTTCCCTCCCCCC